>JASVEL010007258.1:0-291432 GCA_032618575.1 Nicotiana noctiflora
GCCATTGTCTCAGCAGGCAAGAAGTGATCCATAAAGGCATCTACAAACTCATCCCATCTAGCCGGAGGTCTCCCCTCCTCACGGGAATCCTCCCACATCTCAAATCACGAACACGCTGCTCCCTTTAGCCTATATTAAGCCAACTCTACCCCCTATATCTTTGTAGCCTTCATCACTCTAAAAGTCCTATATATCTCATCAAGGAAATCTTACGGATCAGCATCAGGGTCTGTGCCTGAGAATTCTGGAGGGGCCAATCGCAGAAACTGGTGGGCTCTAGAGCTGGCGATATCACCCTGTCCATTTGAGGATGCAGGGGCATCCTGAGATCTCTGGGCCTGGGCGGCACTAACTGGGTTAACATATGGATGGCTCCTCTAAGTTCACCAACAGAAACCCCGGGACCAGTAGTTGGAACTGTATCAAAATCAGGAATATTGGCATGAGGGATGGTGGCACCCTTCGCCGCAGCCGGAATAGGAATCCTTGGTTATAGGATAGGTAGGCCGGGCAGATTTAAGACCGATGAGTCACTCTCACCTACAGCATCAGGTACATGATTTGTAGCCACACTTGGGGTGGCATTGCCCCCAAGGCCGAGCATAACTTTCTTCTTAGGCTCCATATTTCTCAAAATTTCAAAACAAGGCAGGAATTAGATATACATACTTCCGCTTTTCACTTCACCGCACGATATAGAATAACAATAAAATGGGTAAATTCCTAAATATCCGTGCAGCCCCTACATATAGATGTTGTCAACAACACAGCGATAAAAAGGGCACTACTTGACAGGGCTCCAAAACATCCTAGGACACTTTAAAACCTTAGGCTCTGATACTAAGTTTGTCACGCCCCAAATCGAGGGACCTGACCGGCACCTGACCGGGTAGCCCCAGTCAAGCGGACCTGGGTACCTTTCGTAACCCACATGTTACCCCTATATTTTTAATTACTTAATAACCAAAAGATTATCCAGTTTATAATTGAAATCATACTTTTTCAAACATACACAACACAATTAATTACTTAACAAGATTGTAATTTACAAAGCCCGACATATATTTACATACGACCATAATCCCATATTTTCTATCTACGGAGCCTCTAAGATATGACAGGATAATATAATACTTGCAGGTACCAAGGCTCCAGCTATACCTTACACAAAACAAAAATAAACTTCCGAAATAAAAGTGGCATGAGCCATAGTGGGCCCCAAAAGGAAAGGGGCTCACCTAAACAGCCAGCGGAAGATGAAATAGTGCTACTGCCAATGAACTGAAGTACCTGCTGCGGATCCACCTACAATCATGACACTAATGTAGCGTCCCTAGCAAAAGGGACGTTAGTACACTTGAATTGTACTGGTATGTATGAACAAGCTTTGTCCCGAGTAAACTCAAGCCATAGACAAGTAAGTCACAATAATAAAAACAACCAACAAATACATAAAGAAATAACGAGGCAGGCCAAACATGTTTCCAATACTTACTTTATTTCAAGTAGTCCTCAACCATATACAAATAGAAATCAACAATGAAAGCAACAACCAAAAACACATGGAAAGCACAATCAAGCCAAACAAGGGACAATCGGTGCCCCACAAGTTACAAACTCTCCTTTCACAATGCCTCATCGATGATTTCACAATTCTATTCATTTCTATTTCAATTGCGATTTCGATCGCTTTCCACCCTTATTACCTCGTCCACCCTTATTACCTCGGCCACCCTTATCACCCCAGCCTATAATATATCAATTGTGTTGTGGCACGCAACCCGATCCCACCGTACATTTTCAAATCACAACAATCACAACAATCACAATAGTCACAACAATCACAACAACAACAAGAACACTTCACAAATATCACAACAAAGATAACAAGCAACTTACAATTGTTTCATATTTCCACAATACCTTCCAAGCCACTACCACAACAATGTTACAAGTATTTTCATATCCGATAGTACCAATCCCATTAAGTTCAACAGTCCATAAGCAACTACAAGTTATATATATATATATATATATATATATATATATATATATATATATATATATATATATATATATATATATATATATATAATAGAGAGTCACTGGACCGAACATGACACACTCTAAAACTTGAACTCCTCCACAGTTCTTCGACAACGACTTTTGTTTTTACTCTTAAGTGTAAGACTTAGTCCACCTAATTCTATCCTCAATGAGTAACTCACCTCATTCCCCATATTGTAGCTACCAATAGAGTTCCTTGATATTGCGGCTTAGTAGTTACCATGCTAAGCATGTCTAGTCCGTAACAAGTGTTCATCCTTTTTCAATCTATTCTGAACCTTTCGTTTGCCCTTTGGGTAGATTGTGTTGTCTTTCCCTTATTGATCACCCTTTGGCCTAGATAATATGCTAGTACCATCTTTTATTTCTAATTGGAACTTTCATTCCCATTCCATTTTGTGGATAGTGCATAGTTTATAGCCTTATTGTTCCACACATTTGTCTGCCTCCAATGAACTTGTAATATCATTATACCCGGTTTAATCAGTTTATAATACCACAACTTCACCACCGATATTCTCACTTTCCATTATATGTAGACATGAACTACCTCTAGATCCTTTAGTTGATATTGAGTGTCAACCAAGTCGGTTGAATTATAGTTAGTCCTTTATAACTTTTATTAACACGTGTGCTCTATCGAGTCCACAATTCTCATGCAAGATATTTTGTGATAACCATGAATATCTCAATTTAAAGGTTTTCACACCATTTCTTCTCGCCTCATTCTTCATAGATGTTACGTGGTCTTTAACCTTACGTATTTTATCTGGCTCACCTCTTAACTCTTATTAGGATATCCATAGGAAAATGTTTTCATACGTATATCACTTGACACTTATCTGTTTGTAAGATTTTTTATAGGCTCTCCATCAAGCCCAAATACCCTCTTGGGTTATTCTAGCATCATATTTATTTCTCCCATTTGTTCTTCCTTTCTTAATGTGCTGGAACTTTTGTTAAATCACAAATCTATGATTAACCCATTATAAAACCTTGCAATCTTTCACATTTGACCTACGGTACTTCCTTGTGTTCCATTGCTCCTGTCCATCAAACAGGTACAAAATCCATTTACAAACATACTCTTAGTTACTAGGGTTGTTGACCATATCATTCACATTACCATGTGTGAAGAATTTACCTTCCTTAACCTTCCACCTTCTTAGGGTACTAGTTGTCTATCATTAGCATATCTTTTCAGATAGTCATGTTACCAATTATCTCTTTTCTAGACCACACATGTATTCAATAAAATATTCAAACATCATAGCTACATGGTCTCACTCTTATTTCATTGTATTTAAGAGGCCTCACGACGGCCCTTCCTCCCCCACCTGGGGTGAATGTCATGGATTTTGACACAAGTCTTGAATTTAGAAACTTTAGGGAAATATGCCTACATATATATATATATATATATATATATATATGTCATGGATTTTGACACAAGTCTTGAATTTAGAAACTTTAGGGAAATATGCCTACATATATATATATATATATTCAACTATTAGGGAGATTTAAGTCATTGTAGTATTAATCTCATAAGTTCTCTACTCTCATTTAGCCACACAGGTCTGGGATTCCAATTTCGGCACGTCAATATTGTTTATGAGTATAATACAACTTCGTACATTTCTGAGTCCTTATAAAGTTCGTACTACAAGGGTCTTCTCATCTTGGGTTCAATTGAGTCTCATTTCATAACGTCTTGCCTCATGTGAGAGACTTACACTCATCATCATTAATCTCTTGGTCATTCTGTCATATATCACGTGCTTATATAACTAGTATTCTTTCACACCTTATGATCATTTACATACTTCTCGCACTATCCACGTTTGCTATTCAAGCTTACGTCTCATTTATCAAATCAATGCCTCTTTGGGCGGGTAATCACTTTTTACACTTTTCTCAAATAAAGTATACTTATGGTAGTATGTACTTATACTATATATCCATACCATTTGTTCAACAATATACATGTTCGATCTCTTTAATATCCATGTCTTTGCCCATTGGCCATGACATATGACAACATTACTTGAAATAGACGAAAGATCATTTAAACTTACCTTGAATCTCAGTGCATGAGTAAGAAAATAAACTTATAGTCAAGCTTTATCACACGATTTGGAGAGTTGAAGAAGGGTAGCATTCCTAAATGTCTATGTAGCCTCCAACTTATAGATGTGGTCGACAAAACACCGATAAGAAGGACTCTACTAGACACGGCTCCGAGACATCCTAGGACACTTTAAAACCTTAGGCTCTGATACCAAGTTTTTCACACCCCAAAACTGAGGGACACGACCGCACTCAACTGGAGGACCCCAGTCAAGCGGACCTAGAATTGCCTTTCCTATCCCACACGTTACCCCCGTGATTCCAATCTACATTATTCTTTGAAAATAGCAATTTAAGACTTAAGCATAAACTTACAACTTGAGCTCATTTCTACTTTTTATCATTTTCAACATTGATACAAAGTACTTGCCAAATACATGCAAAATTTACATACGTGGACCACGATTCTAAACTATATCATTACTACCCAAAATACTTTTGTACACCACCCACATTGTGTCTACGGAGCCTCTATGAATACTAGGAACTTAACCAATACTTTCCGGCGACAAGGCCCCAGCTATACCTTATACACAGTAAACTCAAAAGAAGGTAGCATGAACCACACATAACCCCAAGAGGAAGTGGGGCTCACCAATACAACTGATGGGATGGAGAGGAGTGCTACTGTCGGTGGGCTAGAGTACCAGCTATAGATCCACCTACAATCATAACATGAATGTAGCATCCCCCGATAAAAGCTACTGTCGGTGGGCTAGAGTACCAGCTATAGATCCACCTACAATCATAACATGAATGTAGCGCCCCCGATAAAAGGGAATTCAGTACATTTGAATTGTACTGGTATGTATGAACAAACTTAACCGTAAATAAACTCAAACCATACACAAGTAACGATCAACAATAGAATCAACGATCAAATACACATGAAAGTTACAATAAAGCCAAACAAGTTTACAATCTCTCCTTTTTCCCCTTCAACATTTTCACATCAATGATTTCACAATCTTTTTCGTAATTTCATTTTAATAGTGATTTTGATCACTTTTCCACCCTTATTACTAGAGATGGCAATGGGGCGGTGCGGGGCGGTTGCGGGGCGGGTTTATCCTTAACCCGCATAATGTTTAACCCACCCCGCCCCGCCCCGCATAGGAATATTTTCTGTTTTCAAACCACCCCGCCCCGCCCCGCATAAGCCCGCCCCGCCCCGCACCGCAAAGTAAAAAAAATTCATTTTTCATTTTTTACAAGTAGTTTCTCTTTTAAAAAAAAACCTAAAAAAATTAATGATAACATATTACCTTCTTTTCTAGGTAGTTTCACCTATGTCCATGATGTTTTCAATATTTTATGAAATTTCAATTGAATTTTTTTAATATTTTATAAAATTTCAATTGTATTATTTTATGGATCTATTAACATTATCAATAATGATCAGTCTGGTACATGTATCATGTATGATATATTTAAGTTAATTATTAGTATATACAAGAAAAAATCAAATTATTGAGAAATATGAATCAATCCTTAAAATAATTCATCTTTTACAAGGTGATATACACATACGTCATACGCAGACTGAGATGGTTAGGGAAGATCTACGATTACAAATATTTTTTAAGTTATATACTTATATGTTCATTTTCATATTAAACCGTTAAAAAGATATAAGAAATCTTTGGATTATATTTATTCAAATTGTAATTAATTATTAAACATCAATTACGATATGTCTTCTATTAATCCTGTTAGAAAATATTTTTTAGCATAGTAATTTGATTAGTAAGTTAATTATAATAATCAATTTTAAATATATCTTCTTAAAACTAGTATGCAATATTTCTACCGGATAGGCGAACCAATATTTTAATGCTCCAAAAATTGATAATATCCTAATATGTTGATAATGTATAACTAGGGTATATGATATTACCCACACATCTAAGCTTAAAAGAGCAAGAAAAGAGGAGATTAATGAATACAAAATTTAAAATTAAAATAAAGATATAAAGATAAGCAAGGGAAAGTTTATAAAACAGATTCTAATTAAGAAAAAAGATTGCAAAATGCATGAAAAGATTTAATCTTCTTTGACGAAAAGCGGCAAATATGCGATGCAAGTATTACACAAATGCGTAACCCGCAACCGCCCCGCAACCGCAATTAAATTTAAAAAATAATTCTTGAACCCGCCCCGCCCCGCCCCGCCCCGCATAAACCGAAAACCGCCCCGCCCCGCATAAGCTGAAAACCGCCCCGCCCCGCACCCGCCCCGCCCCGTTTGCCATTCCTACTTATTACCTCGACCACCCTTATTACCTCGGCCATCCTTATCGCTACAATCCACACCATATTACTTCGTGTTGCGGGGCGCAACCCGATCCCACCGAACACGTCACAATTCACAAACAACACAATAACAACAACAATTCACATAGAACAAGAACAATAATTCTCAAAGAGCAACCACAACAATTCACAAGAATTTCTCGAGCCATCAATACCATTTCTATCATATTCAACAACTCATATGAAATTTAAGTCACCACAATAATTACCCACAACAAGCCAAAATTGCTATTACCACAGTTGTTCCAATTGCATCATTTACGATTTCCTCCTATCATTTGTTTCTCAGCTCTTACCACATAACACTCTCAAAATCACAGTTGGTTTATTGCCAATTAATTACACCATTATATTGGGAAAACTTAACCAACAACGTTCAAGACATGTTAATCACAAGAATTCATGAAATAGGCTATCTTGCCTTAACACCCGTGAAATAACCAAAATTCACAAATAGTTCACATAAATAACACCTAACTATTTCTCGTACTCCAAACAAGATGACTTTACAAAGGTTAAAGTTAGCCATACATACCTAAAATTTTCTCTTTAATGATACTACAATGTTCCAATACACTTAAGCAATTTCAATCTACAATAAAACATTCAATAGGACCAATATTGGTAATTAATTCCACAACTTATGCCATTTAGACATATTATGAAATACCTTTTAGGTATAAATCTTTTCAGCTCATAAAAATAATATTAGATCATCCATCTATCACCATTAACTAACAACTTAGCCCTCCATCATTCCTAACTAATTTATATAACTTCCAACAACATATGTATGATCATTCATTCATACCCAACCAATAATTCATATCAAATAATCACCCATTCAATCTCTACAATAAATATGTATTTATATAGGGAACATATGGCTTCCAATCACTACACCAAGAGTTCTAACACTTAATTCATACTCATATTCCAAGCATATATCCATGTATGTAAGTTAAGGTTTAAGATTTACCTTTTGGAAGAATTATTGCAAAATACTCCTTTGAGTTCTTGAAGGAATTTCTTGAAAATCTATGTGTTTTATGAGAAGATTTTATCAATACTAGTGTAGGAATGATGGAATTTCATACCAAGATAATGGAGATTACATACCTTGATGATTGGGGGAGTTGAAGGTCTTGAGAGGGTAAAGAAGAACCGTAACCTCGTCCAAATGAAATGGGTAAAAATGAACCCTCAAATGAGCATTATAGGTTGTTTCGGGCTCCACATGTGGCGTTGGACGCTGCCTGTGCGCTGATCCAGTTGCTCGAACATTCTCGGTACTACAGCTTGCACCTGACGCTACCTAGGGTGCTGTCAGCAGAAGGGACACAAAAATGGTCATAAATTTCAGTATACACCTCCAAATGATGAACGGTTTGGAAACTAGACTCAATGGGATTAAATTTTATAGGTTGTGCATCACACAACACCTTATATAACGGGAGATATGATCGTCTAAAGTGACGTCTTGTGTGCACTCATTTACAACTTTGTGTAATATGAAATTTTCCAACTTGGCTTAGACTTAGGCCTCTCCGTAGACTCGAATTCACTTATAATAAGACTTATACACTTATTACAATATCCAATTGATTGCCATTATAACATTAATCCTTATTTTCACATAAAATAAAATAATTAGCTTACCTTGGAACATCAAAATCTTAAATTACTTAGAAAAAATTTTCCGGGGCTTTGCAAGTATAAGCCCCTCAGACTGAGTATCAGTGATTCAACATAATATCAGCCCTTTGGGCTCACTCTCAAATCACATGGGTACCCGCACTCACTGTTGGTGAGCAGACTCCGGAGGGTCCCCTTACAGCCCAAGCACTATATCAAAATAAGGCCTGACAGCCTACTCAAATCACACACGATGCCTAAAAGCCACCTCACATCACTCACAAGGCATGAAAGCATCCTCATATCACTCACGATGCCTGAAAGCCTCCTCATATCACTCCATCCACCTTGTGGCATATAAATGTATCTCAGGCCCTTTGCCTTATCGAGTCTAAAAAACATCATAAGCCCTCTGGGAATCGTTAAATGGTAGTGCTCAGCCTAATAAATAATGGAAATATCATTTAAGTCATAAAATTCAATTTAAGCGGCTGATTTTGTAAAAAATATAGTGTAATCATTAGGACTCAGTTCAAATGATGTATAAAGATAGTGAGGAGACAGTGATAAAGGTCCACGAAGGATCCAAGTAGTAGGCATTAAGCCCAACATATGGCCATAAGCCCAAGTCATGATGGTAATAACATATCTTAGTCAATTACACGATAAAATATCAAAAATGGGGCGAACCGAGTCACAATCCCCTGTAGTAAAAGAGCTTTTCATGAAGCGCGTGTTTCACATCAACATAGCACTACGTTGTGTAAATTCGAGTATTCAAACCCTCAAGATATCATATACTATTATTACTCACCTCAAGGCGGCCAAAATCCTAGTTCGCTATGCCCTTGCCTCTCAAATCGTCTTCCACGTGCGTCGAATCTGAACAAAACCACAATGAATACATCTCAATAGGATAAGGGAACATAATCTAATCAATAAGAATCGAAAAACATCGAAAATCACCAAAATTACAAAACCCGAGTCCCAGGCCCACTAGTCGAAACTCAGAACTTTCTACATCAATGTGTTCCTTATCTCGCCACGAGTATATACATATCAAGAACTCCCATATCCGAGTTCATATAATCCACCAAAATCCAATTTGAAAAATCAAAACCCAAGCCCTAGTTCTTTCCCTTTTTTGCTAAGTTTTCATGAACTTCTAGGTTGATTCTACGATTAAATCACGTTTTTAGGTCATAGAAATTACTTCCAATCAATTCCAGTTGAATTCCCCTTCAATTCCCGTCTAAAATCTTACAAGGATGTTAAAAAATGGACGAATAATACCATAGCATGCGGAGGAAAAGATATTAAAACTATTTTGCCCAAGTGACCATTTCCTCTATGCGAACGTGAGGGCTTTCTCGCGTTCGCGATGCTCAAATTTCTATCATCCCAAAAATGCTCTTCGCGAACGCGGTCTTAGTTCCGCGAACGTGAAGCTTCTTCATAGCTCATTACATGAACGCGACAGCACACGTGCGAATGTGAAGACTAGACCAATTCCTTATACGTGTTGGTGGCTATTACCACACGAACGCGATGCACAATTAGTTAACCTTCCGCGAACGCAGACCCACAGACGTGAATGCGAAGAGTAAACCATCAGCCTACCAAGTCCCTTCTTCGCGAATGCATGACCCTTTATGCGAGGGTAAATTTTCTGCAACAAATAGTTGGAAAAACCTGCAACTTTAAAATGCCAGAATTGCTCCGATTGACCCTCTGAAATTATTACGAGACCCCCGGGACCCAACCAAAAGAACCAACACATCCTAAATCATCATTTAAACTTTCTCCATTCATCAAAAAACAACTAAAAATACTAAAACCATCAAATTACATCAGATTCAAACCTAAGTTCTTCAAAAACATCCGAAATATGCATTTGATAAAAAACATGACCTAAACACCTCCGAATGACCTGAATTATTGCACACACATCCAAATTACCTAATGAAGCTATAGCTACTCTCGGAATTCCATTCCAACCCTCAGATCAAAATTTCACCTATCAACCAGAACTTGCCACAATATTAAGTTCGCCAATTCAAGCCTAATTCTACACCGGACATCCAAAAAAAATTATGATCACGCTCCTATGTAACAAATCACCCCTAACCAAATCACCGAAAATCATATCCGAGCCCTCTAATTCATAGGTTAATATTCGGTTGATTTTTTTAAACCAAACCCTCCTTAAAGAGACTAAGTGTCTCATTTCCTTTTAAAACCAATCCAAATCGACTCGTTCACCCATTAATCTTATAATGAAACATAAAGGAGCAGAAAATTGGGAATACGAGGTGGTAAAATACGTTATAACAGGTTGGATCGTCACATCCTTCGCAACTAAATGAACAGTTCATCATCGAGCGGGTCAAGAAATACACCTGAAGTCTCAAACATGTGAGGATATCTGCTCTGCATCTCCTGCTCGGTCTCCCAATTAGCCTCCTCCATGGGCTGACCTCTCCACTGCACTTTCACTGTAGTTATATCCTTTGATCTCAACTTTCAAACCTCACGACCCAAAATAGCCACCGACTCTACATCATAGGTCAAATCATCATTCAGTACATGGGATGGGTCCCCAACATACTTGATGCACGCATGATAAGCTAGGTGGAAAGGCAAGCTCATAAGCCACCTCCAAAATCCTCCTAAGTAGCTTAAAAGGCCCAATAAACCAAAGTCTCAGCTTCCCTTTCTTTCCAAACCGCATAACACCCTTCATCGGCGAAACCTTCAGCAAGAACTTCTCACTAACCATATAAGACTCATCTTGAACCTTCCGATCCGCATAACTCTTCTGAAGCGACTGAGCTGTACGAAGCCTCTCCTGAATTAGTTCACCTTCTGTAAGTCATCCTGAACTAACTTTATCCCCAATAGCCTAGCCTCACCAGGCTCGAACCAATATTGTATGACTTTAATAAAAAATTTACAGTTATATGACCAATTGTGAAAATACCACTGAAAAAATTCCAAGCTTCGCCTCTAATCGCCACAAACAGCTATCACTTACTATAGCCAATTATCTTTGTGTTGCATGTAAAATCTATCTGGTGACTTTTGTAGCATCAGTCGCCACCACAATAAATCTGATTTCTTGGGTGTAGTTTCACTAGTCGTCGCTCAACTATCTTTCAATTTCACTAAGGTCATTCAACTAGTTTTTGTCACTTTAAAGTAACTAAACTTTATCATTATCTCTTAAAAGTCATTTTGGCTAAAAAATCTACCATAAATATGACATAGTATACAATTTAATAAGAAAAATCCAAAACTAAATTCCACATAAGCTTAAATGGATCGTACCCACTTTAGATCAATTTCTTCTTTATTGGGATTTGATTCAAACCGAAATGTTTTCAACATAAAAAAATATTAAATTTGACATTAGTTTAAAATGATTATCCTATGCTACAAAGTTGTGCCTTTTTGTTACATATTGACCATTTAAAATTATTTTATACTAAAAACATTATCATGTTTGTATGCCCCATTCGAGCCGTTTTATAACTCTACCGAAGTTAAAATACTAATGTATCTAACTCACATAAAATATTTATAATTTTCTAGTAAAACTAAAATAATATTGTATTCATCTCACATAACATATTAGTGTATAATAGGCATACAAAAATTATAATAATAAGCTAATAAGAGACTATTTTCACAATGAACATGCAATTACAGACAACCTATAGCACTTATTTAGACAAAAGAATGATTGTATTTGTTCGATAAAAACGTCCACAAAAAGTTACAAGACCTAATTTTATTATCGTTGTGTGTTTCTCCCCTTATTGAAACCTATTGGGGTTATGGTTCAAGTCACATTAAGGAAGAAGTGGATCTAAAGTGGGTACGATCCATTTAAGCTTATGTGATTTTTATTTTTAGATTTTTCTCATTAAAGTTTATGCCATGTAACATTTATGATAGGTTTTTGAGCCAAAATGACTTTCAAGCGACTTTATAAAGTTTTGTTACTTTTTAGTGATAAAAAATAGTTGAACGACTTTAGTGAAATTGAAATATAGTTAAATGACTATAAGTGACATTAACTCTGATTTCCTCTAGAAAGGTGAGAAGAATAAGAAAATAACGCATAGGGCATGCTTTAATAGCTCGCAAATATTAATGTAACTAGTAAATATGTCCGCGCTTTGCGCGATATATTAGTAAAATTTAGAATTTGTACTCTACATTTGGCTCAAAATAAATTTAATTTATCTTCGTGCGGGACCAAAGACACCGATAGAAGCCATAATGATGTTAAAATTATAACTGCATAAACTTTATTGAAATAGATGATCACAAATCAAATAAAAGTTTGAGCTTCATTTCTTTATTTAGGGACTAAAAGTAGACTTTTAAACACCACTATTAATTCCTGTACTAATAGCCACTTTTTTATAGTGACAGCTTCTCTACGGTGGTATAGTCCGGTCTTGATGGGGATTCTATCATATAAAAACTAATTGAAACTGTGCGTAATCAAAGAAACTCCATACTATATATTGGGAATATATCATATGCATTCAGAAGAAAGAGTAGTCGAAAAAACCAATCTGTTGAATTTATCAATTAATTAATACATACATAGAAGGCAAAAAAAAAATTAAATAAAAATAAAAACATCTTAATCTTACATTGTAAACAAAGATAAATAGCAAGACTGACTTACAACTATCACTAATCAATAGTGCACTGTTTAGAAATTAGTAAAAGCTAGTCTAATGTACATTGTCTTATAAGAGAGAACAATTACATGCAAAAAAGAAATATTAAAATACATACTAATAAAAAACCAAGATAAGCATACCTGCTAACAAAGTACACTGAATTTGATGTCCATTTCTAAGGAACTTTCTCTACAAACTTTGGATAAAAATAGATACAAAGGACTTTCTTCCTATTCAATTAGTTACTCTAAGTTTAAAACGGGCTCATCAAGAAAAATCCATTTCCCCCTATATATCATCCTTTTATAGCCATATTCAGGTTGCATGTTAGTTAAGTTTTTTTATTTATAAAGATGCTTAATGCTCATTTTATATTATATAAGTACATGTGTCAGTTACAGACCTAGGCTTATTCAATAAAATAAATGGTGAGTTTTGTTGTTGTATTTGCAGAAGTAAGGACCAGTATGTTAGAAACTTTTGAGTTTCTTCAGTTATAACTTACATACAGATAGATAATTAAGTTATACTCATCAAAAGTGTAAAGAGGTGTTGATAAAAACGGGACGTGGGTGTAAAAGAAATAAATGACACTAATAAGTATGATATAATGTACTTAATTTTCTTCGGATTATGAAAAAAAGGGATAAAAGCCAAAAAAATAAGAAAAAAGATAAAGGCCTTCCTTGAACTTTGAGAGGTGCCACATAATATTTTTTATTCCTAACTTTATATATATATATATATATATAGATACTTAGTAAAAGGGTGAAGATCTTTTGCTCAGAGTACAAGGTTGCTCCATAAAGTACAACAAGACGAGCACGACAAAACTGAAACACAAATAAGAAAAGGAAATAAACGATGCCTATGCAACAAATTCAGTGTGTCCAAATTGATCTCTAGCTAATTATTATGCTTTTGCTCCCTCTTCTTGCCCCATTGTTGCAAACATAGCCTTATTCCCTTAGCTGAAACTAAGTATTCCACACCTTGAAATGGTGTCAACATGCCCAAAATTTCCTTCAATGTATTCATCCTCAGCTCATCAGCTTCTTCAAGTAAAGTTGTCATACCTTGACCATGTTTATTCAAGGACTCCTCTTCATTCTCGCCTGTTGAAAACATAATTACTTAATAAAAATATATTCATATAAGTTAATCACACAATTTAATATGGCAAGAATTAGAACACAAATTAAAATCGCAAAATTTGAGTTCCACCCCACTCATTATCAAAATGAAACTTCACAGTTTGACTCAAAAAAAAAAAAAAAAAATTAGAGTGATGAAGACCATTGTTTTTACCAAATTATTTTGGGAAAAGGCATGGAACCGCCCGCCCCCCCCTCCCCTCCCCCAAAAAAAAAACCCCACCACCCTCGAAAACAAAACTTATCACGTTTGCAGCTACACACTTATCCTTTCTGAGGTATTATCCCCCTTATTTAAAATGGAATTATTATACTGTCGATATATATAAGTGTAATTGTTACTTTAAATGATTCAATTCAGTTTTCGGAATTAAACTTCTTAATTTTGACCGCAAAATTCAAACATAAATTTTTTAAATTTTTCGAAACAAAATTACATATTCGGAGAATAAAATTAGAAAAAAAGTATTAAGTAATAATAATTACAAAGTGCGGTGTATTAAGCTCTCGCTATGTGCTGGATCCGTGGAAGGACTGGACCACAAGGGTCTATTATATACAATATTACCTTGTATTTCTGCAAGAGACTATTTCAACGGTTCGAACCCATAGTCTCCTAGTCAAATTAAAATAATTAAAAGGCATACGAAAAAGGTTGGATAAAAAAACTCATTTGAATCTCAAAATCCAGAGTGCATTATATAAATTAGGATAATGATAACAGTAACTAAAACTGTGTTATCTCTAACGTCGTCTTACAGTTTATTGCCGCAGTGGCGATAGGTTGGTCAACTACATCTTCTTGCAAGCTAGCCAACTTTGACGAAAGCTTTCTTTCTTCTACTATAATCGTTCTCTGCAACTTATCAATCATTGAAATTTGCTCACCAGAAAGCTGACCAAAATCACTAATTTCCATACCCTGTAGAAACTCAGTAAGACGTGACTCAATTTCCATACCACAAAGAGCATAAATTAGCCGTATAAACGAAGATGGTCTGCACCCACCGATCCATAGGACTGAATTCTCTAAAGGGGTGCACCAAGTGGGTGCAAAATATGGCGAGACGTCGACTCGAGCCAGTCGGCTACGGCCATTAATGTAGCCCTGGAAGTTGCTCACTATTCTTGCCAGCAGTTGATTCAATTCAGTGTCGGATTTCTGGTTTTTTCTGGCTAGTGTTGCAGCATTTTGAAGCTCGTTTAGTTCTTGTTTTTGACTTTCCATCCATGATTCGTATAAGCATTCTTCATTGTTTCGATCAGTAGTACAACTTGAACTTGCTATTGATTGTCTCAGAAATTCATTAGCCATAAGCAAGTGAATTTAATTTTTGGATCAGTTGAGAGAAATATATTGTACGATATAAGAGAAGACTATATGTAATATGCGATGAGGGCGGATGCAATGTATCAGCACAGGATACAAGTACTTTTAGCTATAAATTTATAATTTTAAATATATAATAAATTTAATTTAAATTTATTAAAAGATTGAGCAATGAAAGATCACGTGGGATATGTGCAGAATTATTTAAATAGATGGTATTTTGTCGACATGCGGGAGAAGATAAACTCTTGTATCTATTACGTATATATAATTTCGACATCGGGATTTGGGGAATGCCAACGTCGTTTTGTTCTCATATGTACTCTGCAGCCTATCTTTCATAACATGTACGCCTATGTTCTTGTCGTGGAGCTCAGATATGGAGAGTGAAATTTCTTACTCTAGATTATAAATTCGAACATAAAATATTAAGAATTTTTTTGAAATAAAATTTATGTATTTTAAAAATATGCAGAAAGATTATAAGTCACAATAGTTAATAGTTTAAAATATCTAAAAACATATGAAATAAATTACGTAAAAAAATTCGTTTGATCTGGAAATTCTAATTCTTCAAAGATGGAGTATTTCTTTTGTCTCAATTTATGTGTCAATATTTGATTTTCAAGAGTTTAAACAAAAATAAAATGTTTAAATTTTTTATGTATATTTAAATATTTAAATGATTAATTATTGTAACTTATAATACTTTTCATATTGTTTTTAAATATGTAAGTTTTATTTTAAAAAACTTTAAAATCTTGTGTTTGGATTAGTATTTTAAAAGGCGTTTTCGGGGTGAGCCCTACAGCGAAGCTCACCAAAACTTACCGAGACGATAGTGTGGGGTAAAAGTCTCAAGAGGCATACACCCACCAATTCAAGGCGTATGCCCGAGCATTCGTGGAGTAAGCAAGGGCATTTGAGTCGCGTTTTTGTAGTGAGGCGTAAGCCACAGAGACTTTTTGAAATTAAAAAAAAAAAGTTATTGAATAAGTCCTTCATATAATACCCAAATTCTTAAAAAGTCAGCCTATAATTACTTAAAGGTTTTAAAAGGGAACTGAAATGTAGTAAATTTTAAAAGTCAAGATCTTTTATTGATTGAAACTCTAATTTATGATTTTCCTAATCCTTTTATCTTGTCTGCTAGTTTGCTATCCCAAAAACAACGAATATTCACTTTTTTTCAAATATAAAGATGTTGGCCAAAATAAAGGTTAGTTTTGAAGACTGACAAAGAAACTCAGACATGAACCATATCCATCCTAGTGATGAACATATATGGTTAACTCAAGCATGTGAGATGCACTTGAAGGAGAAAAACCTAACTTAACAGAAGTGATATCTCCTGATCCTGATCAATAAGGTTGCACATAGGATAAGGAGAAATACTCCTTACTGAAAGTGACCATTGTTTAAGAAAGGGAGTGAGTTAATGGTTGAGATCAACTAGAACTCTTGCACCAAGGAAGAGTAGCATCATAATTCTAGTCAATCTCTATTAGTAACTCTATAAATATCAGTGCTGTTCTTTTTTTAGGTAATGCACATAAACAAAACTTAAATGTGAATTAAGAGTAAAATAGCAACGCAATTTAGCAAGCAATTCGTGTGTGATTCAAACGTGCAAACCTGAAGCTACTCGAACCAAATAAAAGAACCAGTTCCAAGTGTGTGTCTTTTATTCTAGTTCATTTGTATTAGATATTTTCAGGTTGTACCTCCTAGTTTTAGCTTGAAGCAATTGTATTAGGTACTTAAAGTTTTCAAGTTATAGTTCACTTGAAGCTGTCGAAACAGTAGAGGTTGTGTGTTACAATGGGATTAGAGTTAGTCCTAGGTTTACAAAATAGTTTTTATAAATGTAATTTATGGCCCAATAATTTTAGTGGAGAGTTTGGAAATATCCTACTAGAAAGTAGGACGTGGTTTGTTCACCTTTTGAGCCAGGTATTTTCCATGTAAAATCTTTGTATTCTTTCATTTCTGTACTTACTATTCTGTAACAATAGTAGATGGAAAACATTGAAGAATCAAGTCATTCTACAATTAGGTTAAGAGAAAAATTGGACACCACACAATTCAGGCCCTCTTGTGTGGTATTTAAGTATAAAATATCAATTGGCATTAGATCAGGTTATCCTTAAAGAGGCTAACACCTTAGGAACAAATCAAGATGAGTGCACCACGTGGTAATTGGAAAGAACAATCCATTTCAAGGCCTCCACTCTTCAATGGCCAATACTACTTATGGTGAAAAGGCAGGATGAGAGATCACATCACTAGAGAGGATTATGAACTATGGGACATTGTTACTGATCGTCCCTTGGCTACCATGAAGAAGAATATTGAATGAGTGGATGTGTCAAAGACTAGGGCTAACTACAATATTGAGGACTTGAATAATTGGGAAAAGAATGCTAAGGCCAAGAAATTGATTTTGTGCGGACTTGGTCCAGATGAGTACAACGATATTCAAATTTGTACTACTACTAAGGAAATTTGGGAAACGTTGCAAGTGGCTCACGAAGGAACTCCTCAAGCAGAGATCAAGAGGAATAATATTGTACTCTCAACATAAGAATTTCTCTACGAAGGAAGGAAAAACCATCCAAGAGATGCATACAACGTTCATAACACTAATAAATAAACTTAAGTCTCTTGGAAGGATTATCCTTGAAGACGGGAAGGTTGAGAAAATTTGACAAGGGTTTTGTTAGTTACTTGGGAAAGCAAAATCACTGTTATTCAGGAATCAAAGAACATTGTCACTCTCAAGTTTTGACTAGCTAATTGGAAATCTCACATCTTATAAACGTAGAAGGAAAACCATGAAGATGGATTCACCCAAGAAGGAAAAGAGCCTAACTCTTAGAATTTCTGAAGGTGCAGATCTTGAGAAAGATAGAATAGCTATGATCATGAAGGATTTCAATAAGTATCTAATAAGAGGAAACGATTCTTCAGGAGGTGAAACATACAACAAACCAAGGGTCCCTAAAAACCGCTAAACGAGGGTTTTTACAAATGTGGTAAATTAACAACATGATCAAAACTGTCTTTAATAGGAAATTTCATGGAAGAAGTAAGGGCTGGACGAATAGGAAGAAGGAATAGGTTCATCCCAAGAAGAACAAAGGATCAATAAAGGCTACGCTTGCTGCTTGGGAAGAGAGTCAGATGAGGATTCAGAAGAGGAAAATGGAGATGAACAAACACTTATGGCCATTGGAGAATCGAATGATGAACTAGAGGTAAGTGTGATTCATCTCAAAGACAAGATTAATTTTTGGTCTAAATAAAGTCTATCTAATTTATTGCTAGATTTCACTGATGAATTTGAGGATATTGTCACGACCCAAACCCACATGGTCGTGATGGTGCCTCTTGTGAAGACGAGGCCAGCCAACAAAACATTAACTCCTCAAATATCTTATAGTTACTAATCATAAATAAGCTTAAAGAAAGAATATTGTAACCAGCAATACAAATATAACTGCGATAACAAGAAAAGCCAACCCAAATCCAGCCCGTATTTGGGGTGTCACAAGTCATGAGCTACTACATAGTTTAATAACTACTACAAGATTATATCCAAAAACACAGTCCGAAGATAACGAAGTACAGATAATAAAGAAGAAACGGGGTTGTGGACGCTGACAGCTACCTCGTCTCTCTGGTCCGCCTGGTCTGGATGAAAATCAGTGCTCAAGAACGAACTCTACTATACCTGTATCTACACACACAGTGCATGGAGTAATGTTAGTACAACAAACTAGTGAGTAATAAACATAATAATATCAAAGAACATAGGAATCCCACAAAGGCACAATTTATGCTATATCAAGTAGTAAAATCATGTAAATAATAGAAACTAGTGAAATACAGTAATAAAACTCTTTCAAAATAGTTAAAAATCATTATTCTCAATCAATAAGAGATACTCAGGAACCTCCCCCTTGGACACCATATCAAACTCTCAGTACAGTATCAGCCCCACGTGCTCCGTATCAATCACTCAGTACTACATTAGCCCCTCGGGCTCACTCTCACTCACATGGGTACACACACTCACTGTGGGTGTGCCACCTTCAGAGTGGCTCCGACAGCCCAAGTGCAATCAAAAAGGCTTGAAAGCCTGAACAATATCAAAGCGAAGCCTAAAAGCCTGCTCATAATATACTAGAGGCCTAAAAGGCTCCTCACATAACACTCGAGGCCTAAAATCCTCCTCACCAAGCACTCGAGGCCTGAAAGCCTCCTCACCAATCACTCATCATGCCCTCACATATAGCCCTCGGCCTTAATAGGTGAATTGTACTATATTCATGCCCTAAATAATCACCTTCTTATGTTGTTTTGATAATAGATATGATGACAAAATGCTATTATTAGTGTTTTTCATGATTCGTAGGTACTAAATGGTTAAGGAAGGCTAAGAAGCAATTTTGGAGTCAAAAGTAGAAGAAAAAGGCCATATATGTAAAATTCCATCGAAGTCACGTCTGTACAGCCCTGAAGATTCAGAGGCACTGTTTGGCCGCGGTTTTATCGCAACTGCGACAGAACCGCGGTGGAAGTATGCCATAGAAGTTCGAAGATTCAGAGGGGTTGTTTAGCCGCGGTTCTACCACAACCGCGCAGAACCGCGACGGAAGGCGAAAACTTGATGGGCCAAAGTGTAAAAACGGGAATTTTAAGACCTAAACCCAATATAAGACCTTAGGATTCGCCCAAAGGAGGAAAGTATTGTATTTTAGAGTACTTTTACAAGGAAACCTAATGTGAGAGATTTCTCCAAACATCTTTATTTTTTTTCTCTTGAATTTTCATTATGAATTCTATTCTAGCTTTTGTTTCCATAGTTATGAGTAACTAAATTCTTATCTAAGGTTTTGATGGAACCTATTGGGTGATGAACTTCTGATTTATGTGAATACAAATTGTTAGTTAATCTCTATTTTTTCAACTTCGTTTTTGTTGTAGTTAATTGACAGGATCCTCAATGAGTTGTGCCTATTTAGTGTGCATAACTTGGTAAAGAGTGCATATTTAGGTTATTGTTGAACAACACCACTCCTAGATTATTAGAGGAATCTATAATTGCGGGTTTAAGTCGAGATTAGGAATAATGAAGCCCTGGGTGTAATCTAAAGTGAATTCATTAATTAAAGTACGCTCATAACTCGGGAGAGTGCAATAGTAAATTACTATGGTTACTCGGGAGAGATTTATGATAAGAATAGTGTTCATGATTGATAGAGAGATATTGATAAATTTGTATGAGCATATAATGGATTCCATCAATAGGAGAAGTCATTACCTTAGCCTTTCTCATTATTGTATACAACATATTTGGTTATTTTATAGTTAATTAGTTCTTTGCAAAAGTAGTTGTTAAGAAAAACTCAAAGGAGATTTGAATATTTATGAAGCTGATTTTGAAGAGTTAGTGGTTTTGAAGATAGTAATTGATAGGTTAGCTCTCTGAGGATTTGACCCCGTGTGTAATACTTGGGTTATGTTTGCTGCGACCGCATTGTCCTTTACGAAACGCATAGTTGTCACGACCCAAACCCCGGTCGTGATGGCACCCAACACAATGCTAGGCAAGCCCGACCGTATTATCTCTTAAACCAACCAATTATTAATCAAATTAAACTTAAACAACAAGTGACCATATCAAATGATAAGCGTGATAGTAACAACATACGAAGTACGGTCCCAACATATCGTGGTGTCACAAGTCTGAGCCTCTACAAATGAGATCTACTACACAATCAAGTCTAACCAGAATGGAGACAACAGAATGATAAAAAGAAAGAGGTCAGGTACTGCGGACGTTGGCAACTACCTCGAGGTCTCCACAGAATGGGAATAATAAAGCAGTTGCGATAGCTCAACTGCCCTCCTGAACTTGTATATCTGCACAAAAAGTGCAAGGGAGTGGGGTGAGTATATTTCAACTCAGTGAGTAACAATAATAAACAATAACTGAAAATAAGAACTCCTGTACTATCACTAAACAGTTCTAAGGCAACCCCCACAGGTTAGTCATCACTATAATGAGTACCCCGATCTCCAGTCCACATCTATCTCATCTAGGTCCCACACTGACCACATCCTCGCTCGTACTACTACGGTATACAACCATCACAATATATTGAGACATATACCTATGTCTATAATGTATAAGTATTTAAGTAGATAGTAAGATATGATTAAGTATAATGCTGCGGCGTGCAGCCCGCTCCAATACATATACCGTTGCGGCGTGCAACCCGCTCCATTTAACGTCGACGACGCTCACTGGGGGTGTATACAGACTTCGGAGGGGCTCCCTAGGCCCAAGCGCTATGATACTGCGGCGTGCAGTCCGATCCACACATATATTATTGCGGCGTACAGTCCGATCCAATATATATATATGTATGTATAATATATATATATATATACATTTATAGCTATACTGCCGCTCACTGAGAATGTGTGCAAACTCAGACTCCGAAGGGGCTCCTACAGCCCCAGCGCAATAATACTGCGGCGTGCAGTCCGACCCAATATGTATACTACTGCGGCGTGCAGCCCGATCCAATATATATACTGCTGCGGCGTGCAGCCCGATCCAATATTTATATATATATAAAAATATATAATACCTCATAAC
Organism: Nicotiana noctiflora; assembly: GCA_032618575.1. Classification (NCBI taxonomy): domain Eukaryota; kingdom Viridiplantae; phylum Streptophyta; class Magnoliopsida; order Solanales; family Solanaceae; genus Nicotiana; species Nicotiana noctiflora. The sequence goes on from JASVEL010007258.1 coordinate 22,000, forward strand.
GGGTCCATATATAATACCTCCTAACGGGTCCTCGACTCTGTCTTAATTTGTAAAGGATTGGCCTTTCAGGCCCACTCAGTTCTCTCACAGCACACATCTAGTACTGGCTCTTAATAGGCTATCCAGCTAGTTTTACAGCTGAGTGCAAGTTTCCAACACGGTATAAGGGTCACCTAGCTCTACAGGTCTCCTAATGCTCTACAGATCGGCACAAGGCCCCAAGCATGGCTATTAGCCCAATTGCACAGTTATAATCTCATCAACAGCCCTAATACACAGTATTCTATAAGCCGGAAGGACCAAGTCCAAGTCCCCAATCACAATGACACCACGCCCGTCACAAGACGCACATCTCAACTCTACATAGCACTGTAAAGTGCTAGTACGGGGTTTCAAACCCTCAGTACATTATTTACTACTACCACTCACCTCGAACCGGTAGAAGCTTCAATCCGCCTTGCGCTTGCCTCGCAACTCAATCTCCTCGGGTGCCAAATCTGCTCAAAATCATAGAGAATGCATCAATATATGCTAATTTCACGTAATTCATTCGAAATAACCCAAATTATATCAAAACCCACAAGTTGTCAAAACCCGACTTTTGGTGCGCTTCTCGAAAAATTATAAAAGTTATATATTCGGAACCCTCGTCTCAATACGAGTCTAGGCATATAAAATTTACCAAAATCGGATTCCATTTGCCCACTCAAATCAGTGTTTTTCTTCAATTTAGGCCTAGGGCTCAAACCCACCTTTAATCTTCCATTTACAGAAATTTAACCAAAGATTTCATGTTAAAATGATGTAATTAAGCCACAAAACTTACCTCCGACGAATCCCCGATGAATTCCCAGCAATTCCCGTGAGTTCCTCTCTCTAGAACTAAAAAATGGCGTTTTGGGGTATGAAACCCGCGACTGGTTCTGTTCTGAAATTAAACTCACTGCCAGGCCAATTAACCCTACGCGATCGCAGCACTGGGCTCGCGATCGCGATGCACAAATCCCTGCGGCCTGATTTTTCTTCTACGCGATCGCAGCCTTTGGCACGCGATCGCAGTGAACAACCAAAGATCCCTACGTGATCGCAACTCCAGCCACGCGATCGCATTGCATCCGGACTTGACCTTACGCGATCGCGTGAACCCAAACGCGATCGCACTACATTCCGACATTGACCTACGCGATCGCGGACATCACCACGCGATCGCGATACACCCAAACGCTGCCTTACGCGATCGCATTCAAAACTTCGCGATCGCAGAGAGCAAAAATTCTTTGCAATTATTGCAGCAGAACAGCAGTGCCTTTTGGCACAAATTGGTCCGTTTGGACCCCCAAATTCATCCCGAGGCTCCCGGGACCCCAACGAAAACCACCAACATACTCCAAAACACGATACGAACTTGTTCCAATCATAAAAACACCATCCTAAACATCAAAATCACCAATTACGCCCGGATTCAAGCCTAAGTTTCTTCAAAACTTCCGAAACTAACACTCGATCAAAAACCCGACCAAACGACGTCCGAATGACCTGAAATTTTGTAGGCACATCCAAAATCACACAACGAAACTACTGCAACTGTCAGAATTCCGTTCCGACTCCCGGATCAAAATTTCACCTATTGATCGGATATCACCGAAATTCAACTTTGACCAATTCAAGCCTAAAACTACACCGGACCTCCAAATTCACTTCCGATCGCTCTCCTACCTCGCAAATGACCTCCCGGAGCTGACCGAATCATCAGAATTCGATTCCGAGCTCTCTAACTCACAAGTCAACATCCAGTTGACTTTTCACAACTATCCCTTCTTCTAAGAGACTTTTTGTCTCATTTCCAACTAAACTCAACCCGAATTGACTCAAACTCGCCAAACATGCATATTGAAACATTAACAAGCATTTAACGGGGATAACGAGGCGATAACTCACATGATGACGGGCCGGGTCATCACATTCTCCCCAACTTAAGCAAACGCTCGTCCTCGAGCGGACCCAAAGTTATACTAGATTCAACATAATAGCTGAATGACCTCACCAAGCATATACTCGGGGTGATACCACTTCACCCTATCTTTCATAAGTACGATAACATAGTATAGCTGAATTTCCACAGTCTATCTGAACCATAAACCACATTGCACTTTCCGAAATCATATACCAAATCTGAATCCCACATCTATACTCAGAGTACCTCCAACTGTAATAGCCAAACTCGCCACTCTGGGTGAGATGACACGATGTATCAAACAACCCAATCACTCGAGACGATAGTCTCTAATCGCAACAACTGGCCACAAGAACCAAATACTAGCAGAAAGAACTTTTCTCATTAGATAGAGTCTTATTCCAACACCTTCATATCCTGCCCACGGCAACCGCACACGCGATATATCGAACCCATCTCTCAGGTCAACCATTCATGAATCCATTTCCCTTTTAATTGATACTACAACAGAATTCGAAGCCGAAACTCGATATTACCCTTCTAACCAACTGAAATCATACATGCCCGCACTCATTAATGACTCAAATGATCATTTAGGTCATAACACACCTCACTGGTGATATGATGCCTCAACACCGGCCTAAGCCGCGACAAGCTCAACACAAGCTCTAATAGGAAACGTCTGAACATACTCAAATAATGACAACTGACTCCAACAACAGAGTTGTAATTCAATTCCTCTGTACCATCATATCATAAAACTGAGATCCCGTCTCACATCATAGGAATAGAGTACATGACTCATTCTCGAAAGGTCATAACATCACGTGGCCTTTCCACGACTCATGATTCTATCCCAACACTATAACTCATGAAGCACCTCAAGTCACCATGCTCAAAGCGGTCATCCACGCACAGATCTAGGTCTGGACCCAAGCAATCAATCACACCTGCGGTGATACAATTGATGTACGCTATCAAATCTTGAAAGGACACAACCGATGTGCTACTCCCCGAGCGATACCTAATACGAACTATTCCTTAGAATCTAGGAAGTATTGTATACAAGGTAACATATAGGAAGCTTTATTTTCCACGTCACACTGTTGCGGCACGCAACCCATTCCAATAACATACCCGTGGCGGCGTGCCACCCGATCCTGATACCATACATGTGGCGGCGTGCCACCCGATCCAAATACTATACCTGTGGTGGTGTGCCACCCGATCCACAAATACATCTAGCAAGGAAAATGCACATCGAGTCAAGTTGCTCATTGCAACAAACATATATATATAGCCTCAAGCTCGGCCACATGAAACGCATCCGACAAAGTTCCTCAATACTGGAGTTGAATCAATGGTAGATACCTCTACACTGACATCCGCCACGAAGGCCCAACTGACAAAGCAATACCTACCAGCCGTCCGCTGGCCCTAGGGTACATCCACCCTGCTGGAGCATGATCTGATGCGCTCTGCCACGTAGTTGTGACATTTCTCTGATATAGTCCATATCATATTAGTCTAGACAACCCGACTTATGACAACCAGCCTGCAATCATATATCATTATTCAAATTTGTCATATCAACTAACAAAATAGCCACTAGGGCTTCCAATTTCCAATAACCGCTAAACGGTGCCGATACACACGATATACCACCACCGTGTAGGGATTACGAGAACTTCTAGTCTCCAACACATATGTAACACATGGATCACTATGCCTGATCCCACTTTCCACCGTACGAACATGTAACACACATCAAGCATCCATTCATACCACATATGCCATTCAGAAATTTCCCTATGCCAACAACAACTCAATCATCATTGTCCATCCAACCGGAGGATACCACAATACCACTAGATATTATCAGTCTACATCACCCTGCCCTTTTGACCATATACTCTGCCAAATCACTAGGATAGTAGTACCATTTTCCTCAATCACCAGGAAGTTTGATTCTCCAATTATCTGCAGCTGCCCACGCTGCTTGGGGATTTTTAATGACTTCCCATATAATATGAACAAATCTAAAAGCCTTGAATATGCCATTATCAACTTTTCATAACACATCGCATATGCCATACCACACTAAGATAACATGGAAATTCATATTCCTTTCCTACGCCGCAAACATCAGCGCACTCAACTAGTCAAGAACCTTCATGATCCCATATAGAAGAAAAATCATTACATATTCCACGCTTTACATACCGACAGGAATATACTCATTTTCAAACCACGATAGAACACATCACAAACTCTTTCTCCTAATTTATTACACAAGATGAACTGCCAGGACTGAGTCCCTTTTACCCAAACCCAGCTAAGCAAACTACCAGCATGCAAGAGCTTTGTTGCACAATACCTGCAAGACTCATTACTTCGAATACATGTCAGGAATTAATCTTATCCTTATTACACCGTTTCGGTTCATTATCAAGCTGTCCCATTTAACCAATTTCCTTTCTATTTCATCTTTAATTTAATATTAGCCTTTACTGTAGCACCACAATACCTCAACTCAGGTTACCACACGAGACTCATACATAAGACTACACGGTCTCGGGCTCACAGGCTGCTGAATACTCACTCAATGTTTCCCAGAAGTACCACATTCTACAATGCTTTATTTTGAAAAACTTCCTGCGATTTGGAATTCGTTATCATTACCTCCCAATACGGATACATAGAATCCCATCATTCACATAACATAACACAAGTCTTGATTTCTTCTAACAAAACCACCATCTTTAGCCATATACACAATCTTAATACACCTGACTGTTACAAGCAAAATCTTAAACACCGCAAAACCATTCTCGGGCGTCATTCACCCTTATTGAATTATAATCCAACTGTCTTATTGAATGGAACCACTCGTGCCTTGTTAGAACTCTGACACCACAGAACATGATTTCATACAGATGCAATTAGCTATCTTTCTTTTCTATACATCGAACCTTCCTTACCGACATCAGTTCAAATCATCCTAGGATTTCTTCATATCTACGAAGCACCATAACCTCTATCAGAATTTTCCCAACATACCTAGAGACAACACCAACACAGCAAACAACAGTGCAATTAGTTAATCAATAACAACCTCCCCAACTTGGCTCGGAGCCATACTTCAAAACACTTTTAGCCACCTATGTCATTCTTACTCAAATGATGCCACAATGTTCTAGTTAGATTAGACTCAGGTCATTTACAAGCTTCGGCAGAGACTCGAATCATCAGAAATCTTAACTCTTTTGAAATTCTTGTATTTATTCACACCAAACAGCTAAGCCCATTCTTTAGGTGACAAAAATCTTTTCTAAGTCCCAAATTTTTCCAAAATTTCGACAGAGCTTCCTTTGTAATTTGGCCTATCCACCTGCCAGAGAATCACCAAAACCATCCTAACAATACATCGGCAACTCGACAAAACATCACAATGCATATCAACAACATAAATCTCAATACTCATAGCACGACCAATTCAGTTTTCCTTGAGTCTGAACTCATACTACCACACGTAGTGCACTTTTCATTTCCGCTAAGAGGCATTGAACATACTCACCAAGCCTGTAGCTAGGGCTACGTAACAGATCACAATAAGGATTGAATACCTTGCAGCTCCCCCCATTATCAAACTTCCGTTTCCACAATTAAGATCAATACCGGTCGTATGAATTTCATAATACCGACTCGCGAAATTAACACCTTGGTGCTCAAGCCATAGACAAGGATTTGGCCTCAAGTCCTCCAGACAGGCCCAATATGAACTCATAGAGATTATATCTCATCCCTCGATTAGGGAATCATAAGCCATCAAGGCAAATTTATCACTAAGCACTCGAGTGCGCGCATCAATGTACAAGATGAATTTCAAGAATTACATTTCAAGCTGAATCAAACACGCACGATGAGAATTCCAAGAATTTGAAACTTTCCTAAAGGTTTGCAGCCTCCCGAGGATAAGTACGGGCATCCCCGTACCGATCCACTAGACTCTACCAACCGGCTCATGACTCGCGAGACCTATTAACCTAGGCTCTGATACCAACTTGTCACGACCCAAACCCCGGTCGTGATGGCGCCCAACACAATGCTAGGCAAGCCCGACCGTATTATCTCTTAAACCAACCAATTATTAATCAAATTAAACTTAAACAACAAGTGACCATATCAAATGATAAGCGTGATAGTAACAACATACGAAGTACGGTCCCAACATATCGTGGTGTCACAAGTCTGAGCCTCTACAAATGAGATCTACTACACAATCAAGTCTAACCAAAATGGAGACAACAGAATGATAAAAAGAAAGAGGTCAGGTACTGCGGACGTTGGCAGCTACCTCGAGGTCTCCACAGAATGGGAATAATAAAGCAGTTGCGATAGCTCAACTGCCCTCCTGAACCTGTATATCTGCAGAAAGAGTGCAGGGGAGTAGGGTGAGTATATTTCAACTCGGTGAGTAACAATAATAAACAATAACTGAAAATAAGAACTCATGTACTATCACTAAACAGTTCTAAGGCAACCCCCACAGGTTAGTCATCACTATAATGAGTACCCTGATCTCCAGTCCACATCTATCTCATCTAGGTCCCACACTGACCACATCCTCGCTCGTACCACTACGGTATACAGCCATCTCAATATATGGAGACATATACATCCGTCTATAACATATAAATATTTCAGTATATATATGAATATGAATAAGTATAATGCTGCGGCGCGCAGCCCGCTCCAATACATATACCGCTGCGGCGCGCGGCCCGCTCCATTTAACGTCGACGGCGCTCACTGGGGGTGTATACAGACTTCGGAGGGGCTCCCTAGGCCCAAGCACTATAATACTGCGGCGTGCAGCACGATCCACACAAATATTACTGCGGCGTGCAGTCCGATCCAATATATATATATATATATATGTATATATCTCTATACTATATATATATATATATATATATATATATATATATATATATATATATATATATATATATATATATATATGCAAACTCAGACTCCGAAGGGGCTCCTACAGCCCAAGCGCAATAATACTGCGGCGTGTAGTCCGACCCAACATGTATACTACTGCGGCGTGCAGCCCGATCCAATATATATACTGCTGCGGCGTACAGCCCGATCCAATATTTATATATATATATAAATATATAATACCTCCTAACGGGTCCTCGACTCTGTCTTAATTAGTAAAGGATTGGCCTTTCAGGCCCACTCAGTTAAATCAGGGAACTTCCACCCTAAGTAATCTATCTCTCACAGTACACATCTAGTACTGGCTCTTAATAGGCTATCCAGCTAGTTTTACGGCTGAGTGCAAGTTTCCAACACGGTATAAGGGTCACCTAGCTCTACGGGTCTCCTAATGCTCTACAGATCGGCACAAGGCCCCAAACATGGCTATTAGCCCAATTGCACAGTTATAATCTCATCAACAGCCCTAATACACAGTATTCTATAAGCCGGGAAGGACCAAGTCCAAGTCCCCAATCACAATGACACCACGCCCGTCACAAGACGCACATCTCAACTCTACATAGCACTGTAAAGTGCTAGTATGGGGTTTCAAACCCTCAGTACATTATTTACTACTACCACTCACCTCGAACCGGTAGAAGCTTCAATCCGCCTTGCGCTTGCCTCGCAAATCAATCTCCTCGGGTGCCAAACCTGCTCAAAATCATAGAGAATGCATCAATATATGCTAATTTCACGTAATTCATTCGAAATAACCCAAATTATATCAAAACCCACAAGTTGTCAAAACCCGACTTTTGGTGCGCTTCTCGAAAAATTATAAAAGTTATATATTCGGAACCCTCGTCTCAATACGAGTCTAGGCATATTAAATTTACCAAAATCGGACTCCATTTGCCCACTCAAATAAGTGTTTTACTTCAATTTAGGCCTAGGGCTCAAACCCACCTTTAATCTTCCATTTACAGAAATTTAACCAAAGATTTCATGTTAAAATGATGTAATTAAGCCACAAAACTTACCTCCGACGAATCCCCGATGAACTCCCAGCAATTCCCGTGAGTTCCTCTCTCTAGAACTCAAAAATGGCGTTTTGGGGTATGAAACCCGCGACTGGTTCTGTTCTGAACTTAAACTCACTGCCAGGCCAATTAACCCTACGCGATCGCAGCACTGGGCTCGCGATCGCGATGCACAAATCCCTGGGGCCTGATTTTTCTTCTACGCGATCGCAGCCTTTGGCACGCAATCGCAGTGAACAACCAAAGATCCCTACGCGATCGCAACTCCAGCCCCGCGATCGCGTTGCATCCGGAATAGACCTTACGCGATCGCGTGAACCCAAACGCGATCGCACTACATTCCGACATTGGCCTACTCGATCGCAGACATCACCACGCGATCGCGATACACCCAAACGCTGACTTACGCGATCGCATTCAAAACTTCGCGATCGCAGAGAGCAAAAATTCTTTGCAATTATTGCAGCAGAACAGTAGTGCCTTTTGGCACAAATTGGTCCGTGTGGACCCCCAAGTTCATCCCGAGGCTCACGGGACCCCAACGAAAACCACCAACATACTCCAAAACACGATACGAACTTGTTCCAATCATAAAAACACTATCCTAAACATCAAAATCACCAATTACGCCCGGATTCAAGCCTAAGTTTCTTCAAAACTTCCGAAACTAACACTCGATCAAAAACCCGACCAAACGACGTCCGAATGACCTGAAATTTTGCAGACACATCAAAAATCACACAATGAAACTATTGCAACTGTCGGAATTCCGTTCCAACTCCCGGATCAAAATTTCACCTATCGATCGGATATCGCCGAAATTCAACTTTGACCAATTCAAGCCTAAAACTACACCGGACCTCCAAATTCACTTCCGATCGCTCTCCTAGCTCGCAAATGACCTCCCGGAGCTGACCGAATCTTCAGAATTTGATTCCGAGCTCTCTAACTCACAAGTCAACGTCCAATTGACTTTTCACAACTATCCCTTCTTCTAAGAGACTTTTTGTCTCATTTCCAACTAAACTCAACCCGAATTGACTCAAACTCGCCAAACATGCATATTGAAACATTAAGAAGCATTTAACGGGGATAACGAGGTGATAACTCACATGATGACGGGCCGGGTCATCACAATAGTTGGGCGTGATCAGGCCTCAATCAGTCCAAAAATAGACAAAAGCCCCTCGGGAATCAGTAAAAAAATATTACTCAGCTCAAATAATAGTTCAAATATTAGTTAAATCTATAAGTTTGAGAAAAATATAGCTGAGTTCATGATACAGTGTAAATCACATGGACTGAGTTCAAATAATCTTTCAAGTAGTGAGGAAAAAAATGATGATAGTTCATAAGTGGTTCAAACAGTTGGCAATAAGACCCAAACATGGCAATAAGCCCCAAATCATAGTGAAAGATAACAAGTCATTGCTAATATGCGATAAAATATCATCCGGACTGGACCAAGTCACAGTCCCCAATAGTAAATAACCCCGCGCTCGTTATTGAACGCGTGTCTCATCTCAGTACATCACCAAGTTGTGCAAGTCCAGGGTCTCAAGCCCTTAGGACATCATTTAAAGTCATTACTCACCTTTAGCCGGCCAAGAGTCTAGCTCAACAAGCACTTGCCCCTCGAATCGACCTCCTTGCACGTCAAATATGACCAAAACCACAAGGAATGTGTTACAATAAGCTATTGGAACATAACCCAATCGAAGATACTCGAAAAGCATTGAAAATCACGAAGTTGGCAAAACCCGAGCCCTGTGCCCACTTCACGCAAATCTGTAAAATTAACATAGCATGATTCCTCGTCTCCCCACGAGTCTATACATATAAATTCATCAAAATCAGAGTTCAAATGCCCCTTCAAATTCCAATTTTGCATTCCGAAAACCAAGCCCTAGTTCTTCCATTTTTTTACCCAAATTTCTAAGAATTAAAGGCTGCTTCTTTGATAAAATGATGTTTCTAAGTCACGAGACTCACCTCCAATCCCCCTCTAACTCTACCAAAAAGCTCTCAAGGTGGTTCAAAAATGGTGGAAAATGGCTAACCTTCGCAGAACAAAATGATTTAAAAAACACTATTGCCCATCAATTATTTGCTATATTCGAACGCGGTCAAACCTCCGCGTACGCGATGAAGAAATTATTTTGACCAAAAAATGCTCTACGCAAACACGGTACCACACCCGCGATCACGATGCTCCAGGACTTATAACTACGTGAATGGGTCTTACTCCATGCGAATGCGTTTCACATACCACTCCTCTTACGTGAATGCGTTCAACCCATAGCGAACGCATTGAATAACTTAGGTAGGGCCCCAAGCCCATACTACGCGAATATGATGACACCCACGCGAACGCGATAAAGTGTCAATCCATCTCTTCGTGAATGCAGACCTTCTCCTACAAACGCAATGACCAAATTTGGTCTGCACCTGCTCTGTATTTTCTACAGTGAAACTTAAGTCCAAACTTATCGTTTAATCATCCGAAATCACCTAGAGGCCTCTGAAACCTCAACCAAATAAACCAACATATCCCAAAGCATCATACGAACTTATTCCAATCATCAAAACACGTAAAACAACACTATATTCATCAATTCAAATCGGATTCAAGCCTAGGTTTCTTCAAAACTTCCGAAATGAACTTCCAAACAAAAACCCATCCAAATGACGTCTAAATGACCTGAAATTTTACCCGCACATCCAAAATCACCTAACGAAACTACTGCTACTCTCAAAATTCCATTATGACCCCCGGATCAAAATCTCACGTACCAACCAAAATTCGCCAAAATTCAACCTTCGCCAATTCAAGCCTAATTCTAGACCGGACCCCCAAATTAAATTCTGATCGCACTCCTACGTCAAAAATCATCCTCCTAAGCTAACCAAATCACCGAAATTAACATTCGAGCCCTCTGACTATATAGTCAACTTCTGGTTAAGTTTTAAAACAAGCTTCCCTCTACGAGGCTAAGTGCCTCATTTCCAACTAAAACCAATCCAATTCTACCTGATCACCTCAAATACCCATACTGAAATATAGAGAAATATAATATGGGGAAAACGGGGTGGTAATTACAAGACAACGGGCCTGGTCATCACATCCTCCTCAACTAAAACAAACGCTCGTCCTCAAACGGGTCAAGAAACATGCTTGGAAGCTCAAACAAGTGAGGATATCTACTCTGCATCTCCAGCTCGGTCTCCCAAGTGGCCTCCTCCGCTGGTCGACCTCTCTGCTGCACCTTCACCGAAGCTATATCCTTTGATCTCAATCTACAAACCTGACGACCCAAAATAGCCACTACTCCACTCTTAGGTCAAACACATGAGTCGGGTTCCCAACATACTTTCGGAGCAAAGATACATGAAATATTGGATGCACACTAGACAAGCTGGGTGGCAAAGCATGCTCAAAAGCCACCTCTCTAATCCTCCTAAGTATCTCAAAAGGCCCAATGAACATCGGACTCAGCTTCCTTTTCTTTCCAAATTGCATAATCCCCTTCATATGCGAGACCTTCAACAAGACCTTCTCGCCCACCATATAAGATACATCCCTAACCTTCCGGTCCACATAACTCTTCTAATGCGATTGCGGTATAAGAAGTCTCTCTTGGATCACCTTCACCTTATCTAAGGCATCCTACACCATCTCTGTCCCAAATAGCCTAGTTTTGCCGGGTTCAAACCAACCAACTAGACCTCATATGGCGCCATCAGAATGCTGGACTGATAGCTGTTGTTGTAAGAAAACTCTGCAAGTGGCAAGGACGTAGCCCAAGAACCTCCAAAATAGACAACACAGGCACGCAAAATCTCCTCTAATATCTAAATAGTATGCTCGGACTGCCCGTCTGTCTGAGTATGAAATATTTTGCTCAACTCTACCTGTGTGCCCAAATCTCGTTGGAAAGTCCTCCAAAACTATAATGGAAATTGGGACCCCATGCGACTGTATAATCTTCTAGATGAAAATCTCTGCTAACTGCTCTGAAGAATAGGTAGTAGACGCAGGAATGAAGTGCGCGGACTTGGTCAGTCGATCCACAATCACCTAAATTGAATAAAACTTCCTCGCTGTCCGAGGGAGACAACTCACAAAATCCATAGTAATCCTCTCCCACATCCACTTGGGAATATCCATGCGCTGAAATACACCAACGGGCATCTAATGCTCATACTTGACCTGCTAATAGTTGAGACACCGAGCTACATAAATGACAATATCCGTTTTCATTCTCCTCCAGTACTAATGTTGTCTCAAATCCTGATACAACTTTGCGACACCTAGATGAATAGAATACCGCGAGCTGTGGGCCTCCTCCAACATCAACTCCCTAAGCCCATCCACAATTGGCACGCAAATCCGGCCCTGCATCTTCAGTACTCCATCACTATCAATATTAACATCCCTGACATCATCATGCAGAACCTTGACCTTAAGGACAAGTAAATGTGGATCATCATAGTGACGCTATCTAATGCGGTCATACAAGGAAAACCGAGAAATAACACAAGCCAACACCCGACTAGGCTCTGAAATATCTAACCTTACCAACCAATTGGCAAAATACTGGACGTCAACTGCAAAGTGCCTATCCCTAACTGGAACGTATGTCAGGCTGCCCATACTAACCTCCTTCCGGCTCAAATTATCAGCCATTACATTGGCCTTCCCCGAGTGGTACAAAATGGTAACATCATAATCCTTGAATAACTCAAGACACATCCGCTGCCTCAAATTAAGATCCTTCTGTTTGAATAAATGCTGAAGGCTGCAATGATTGGTATACACCTCACAAGATACACCATATAAGTAGTGCCTCCAAGTCTTCAAAGCATGAACTATACCAGCCAACTCCAAATCACGTATGGGGTAGTACTTCTCATGAGGCTTCAAATAATGAGAAGCATATGCAATAACTCTACCCTCCAACATCATCACACATTCAATCCCAATTGTCGAAGCATCACAATACACCATGTAAGAATCTGAAGTTGATGGCAACACCAACACTAGAGTCGTGGTCAAAACTGTCTTGTGCTTCTGAAATCTTTCCTCGCACTCCTCCGACCACACAAATGAAACACCATTTTGAGTTAACTTGGTCAAGGGCGAAGCAATAGAAGAAAATCCCTGAACAAACAAGCCATAATACCCTACCAGCCCAAGTAAACTATGAATCTCCATGGATGAGGTCGGTCTCGGCCAACCCTGCACCTCCTCTATCTTCTTCAGATCAACCGGAATAGCATGACTGGACACCACGTGCCCCACAAAAGCCACCGACCCAAGCTAAAACTTACACTTGGAGAACTTTGCATAAAAGTTCTCCTAACTCAATCTCTTTAACACCACACTTAAGTGTTGAGCGTGCTCCTCCTAGCTACGCGAGTACACTAATATATCATCAATCAAAACAATCACAAATGAATCTAGCTTCAGCCAAAATACACTGTTCATCAAATGCATGAACGCGGATGGGAATTAGTCAGCCCAAAAACATAACCCAAAACTCATAATGCCCATATCTTGTCCTGAAAGTCATCTTCATAATGTCAGAATCCATAATCTTCAGCTGGTGATAGCTTGAACGAAGATCAATCTTAGAGAATACCCTTGCTCCGTGGAGATGATCAAACAAATCATCAATATGCAGTAGTGGATATTTTTTCTTCACTGTCACCTTGTTCAACTACTTGTAGTCAATGCACATTCTCATTGTGCCATCTTTCTTCTTCACAAATAAGACCGATGCACCCCACGTGGCACACTCGAACAAATAAACCCCTTATCTATGATTTCTTGAAGCTGCTCCTTCAAATCATTTAACTCTGTTAGTGCCATACGATAGGGAGGAATAGAGATGGGCTGAGTGCCCGACACCAAATCAATACCGAAATCAATATCCCTCTCCGGTGGCATGCTCGAGAGGTCTGCTAGAAACACATATGAAAAATACCTCACAACGGGGATAGAATCAAGACTAGGAGCCTAAGATCCCACATGTCTCACAAAAGCCAAATACGACATACAACCCTTCCCAACCATCTATTGGGCCTTTAGGAAGGAAATCACCATACTAGGAACATAGTCAGTCATACCACTCTATGCAATCCTGGGGACACCCGATATGGACAAGGTGACTGTCTTGGCAGTATAGAATAATATGGCACAAATATGACCAATCCATGCCCAAATTAATATAAAAATCTACCATGCTTAACAACAACAAATCAACCCGGGTCTCCATACGCCCAATAGTCACTAAACACGACTGATATACATGGTATGCTAAAATAGTATCGCCCACTATGGTGGATACATGAACAGTAAATAGTATCGCCCACTGTGGTGGATACATGAACAGGCAAAGCAAGGCATCCCCGGGCCGTACCTAATTGGTAAGCAAAATAAGAAGATACATAGGAATAGGTGGAACCTGGATAAAAAAAACTGAGGCAACCCTTTGGCAAACTAAAATAATACATGTGATAATAGCATCGGAAGCAATAGTATATGAATGACCCTACAGAGCATAGAATTAAACATGAACACCACCAGATCGACGTCCCCCTTAGGGGCGGCCCCTAGCTGCTTGACCCTCAACCCTAGGCAGGTGCTGAAGAAGATGGACGAGAAGATGAGTGCTGACCCCTGTGCTGAGATAGAATACCACGAAGCCGAGGACACTGCCTCCACAAGTTCCCAAACTCCCCGCACTCAAAACAGCTCCTGGGTGCTAGAGAATGGGACTGAAGGGAGCCCCGTGCACCAGAGTGACTGGTTGAGGTACTCGTCCTGGAAGAATCTTGAATAGATGGAGCTCGTGATGAACCCTGAGCTAGAAGGGCGCTGAGGGTTGGATGGCCCTACTGATAACCATGATGACCTTTGTCGGAAGATGACCCATTGTAAGGCCCCATAAAATTTTTGTGGTTAAAACCTAGTAGTTGTGGTGTCATGGTTCGAATAATGTGTTAGGAATTCATAGAATTCTTCACGGCGAGCTTGCTCGCCATTGTTCGGACCCTTAGTAGTGATTTAAGTTTCAAAAATTGAAAGAATAAGTTTTTCTTGAAAATGTTGAATCTGCGGTCAGGAATGCGATCACAGAGCTGCTATGCGGACCGCATTCGTACCGCAGAGCTTAACAGAATGTTTCCAAAAATTGTGTCAAAAATACGGTCAAATATGCTATCGCAGAATGGAAATGCGGACCGCAGATCTATCGCATAATTCCTTGAGAAATCTTGAGTGTCAAATCTGTGGTGCATTCTGCGACCGCAGAAAAAGAATGCGGAACACATTTTTGTCGCATGTCGTAACAGAACCTGTGAAATTTTTGAGGAATTATGCGGTCCATTATGCAGACCGCATGTGGATTCTACGATCGAAGATGCGACCGCATAATTGACTCAGCCCAGATTTTTATAAATTTTTAACCCGACCCCTTCTTTAATAAAACACCGTCAACCTTCATTTTTGATACATTTCCTTACCAAAACTAGAGAGAGGAAAGATGGGTTCTAGAGAGAATGATAACTAGGAATTTTGCATGATTTTGTACCCCGTCATACCTTAGCTTTGTGCATAAAATGTGATTAAGTGGCTCTAAATTACTTACAAGTGCGCTAATTTGCAGGTTTGGGCGAATAGAGGATGAATATCATCAAAGTGGCTCAAAAAGGAGTGAAACCAGCAAAGCGTCAACAAAGAGATGAAGGATTTCAAGGAAGCCTGTGCGGACCGCACTATTTTGGTGTACGGCCGCACAGGATGGTTCAGAGACCCAAGAGTTCAAGCACTATCTGCGCGGACCGCACCGATTTGGTGTGCGGCCACGTAGGTGAAGATCAGAGAGGCCTCAAAATGTAGACAAGACCCACGCGGACCGCATCCTAAACTATGCGGTCCGCGTTACTGTACTCTCGCGGCCGCGTGCCATATCAGTGCGGCCCGCGTGGGTAAATGATCAAAGACTGTGGATGCAGAGGATTTGTGCAGTGCAGCTGCATAACAAATGCATGCGGTCCGCGACACTGTACTCACGAGGCCGCATGTCAAAAGTGTGCGGTCCGCATACATGTCCAGCAACAGACCTTCAGCAACCCAACTAGCCCTACGCGGCGGTACGACAAAAGTGTGCGGTCCGCGTGAGTCCCGCAGGGGCATTTTTGCCCGAAAATTTCAGGGTAATATAAATAGCTTCTTTTTCTTTTTTAGGTGAGGTTACACAATACACAGTGACGGTTGAGCTCGTGAGGCACATCTACACACCTATTTTAGGAAATTTTGTACTAGTTTGACTTTAGATTTCATTTCTAATTAATTATTATGTCAATTTTAGCTTTAATTTCTTCCCCTTCTTCAATTTCTATGGCTAGCTAAACCCATAGCTAGGGTTGTAGCCCAACCCTAGTATGGGTAATTGATGGGTTAGAATATTAAATGCAAGGATGATTGTGGGTAATTGGTTTTGGGTTGAATGAATGTATTTAATTGGGATTTTGTGGTTGCAAACATGAAGTCTATATTTGTGGGTTTGGTCTCTACTTGAGAAAGAGAGTCTAAAACATCTCATTCAATCCCAAGAAGAACTTGGGATGGACCCATGAGAATGGTAGTCCCAAGTAACGGGTATAAACCTCGAGAGAGTTATTACCCAACTTGAGCCTAAAGTTGCTTGGGCAAATTAGCCTACCCAATTGGTCTCGAGAGAGTCAATTGGGCAAAATTGTTCTCTCTACCGAGAGGTGTGTGAGAATAAAAATATAGAGCAACGGCTATCCGAATATCCCATGTATCATCTTCGCATTGAATTTCCATACCCGTTAGTTATTCCACCTAGGTATAAGCTACTTCCCTAGTCCCCTTTTCCCATTAGCAAATCATAAGTAGAAATAGCTTTAGCATAATTTAGACAACACAATAGTAGTAGATAAAATAGCTTATACATTGAAAATTCCAAAAATGTTTGAAGATAAATTAGGAGCCTAAACTCAATTCTAGTGCAACACAATTATTCACTCCAAAAATCTAACTCCCTGAGGAAATTGACCCCGAACCACTATTCGGGTAAGAGTATTAGTGCCCGCTCAAACCTTTGGGTTGAGTTTGCGACGATCACTTTTTGGCGCCGTTGCCGGGGAGTTAAACGGTGTTGATTAATTGCGTTGCTAGTGTTGTGTTTTGCTTCTTCTTTTCTTTTTTTACTAATTTTTCTTGATTCTATTTTAATAGGTACAAATTGCTCTTAATGCAAATGCTAATCTTCCCCTTGGCGATGCCATGGTGGGGGAGGAGGTAGAGGATCTTGAGCAAGATGAATTTCCGGTACAAAATGTACCACGAAGGGCCCAAAATGCTAATGCCAATCAACAAGGCCAAATTCCAGACCCTCCTCCGCCACCGCCAAGGGTTGCACCAAGAGCAATGACAAATCAAGGATATGCTAGTGCCATTGTTCCTCCCCGAATCCGGGCGGGGAACTTTCAAATTACAAATGTGATGCTGACACTATTAGAGCAAAGAGGGTATTTTACGGGCGCCTCCAATCAAAATGCCTACAAGAACTTGAAGGAGTTCGTAGATACTTGTTGGGGAAGAAAACAAACCAATGTGTCCGAAGATGCCTTGCGGTTGTGGTTTTTCCCTTTCTCATTGAGGGGTAAGGTGCTAGATTGGTTGGAGAGGTTGCCAAATCATTCAATCACTACATGGGACGAATTGGCGGATAAGTTCATTGCCAAGTTCTTTTCTCCAACTCATATGGCGGCATTGAGAGATGAGATTCTAGCCTTAAAGCAAGAACCAATGGAGCCATTGCATGAAATTTGGGAGAGATATCGGACTATGGTGAAAGAGTGCCCTAACAATGACATGACCGATGCTATGGTTCAACAAACTTTCTTTAGGGGGATCAACATGGCAAACCAATGCATTGTGAACCAACTAGCACTACAAGAAATGAGGTTTTTAGTGACGGATTTCAATATCGACTATATTACTCGCCACAAAAAGTAAGTGATTTAGTGGCAATATATTAAATTTGTCACAAATAATTACAGCTTTGGTGACAACTATCATAGTTGCCATGAAAAGGGTACTTTTAGTGACAAATAAACTTAGGTCGCAACAAATACCTGTAACTATACTGCTAAATTTCAGTTTCCCGCAAAAATAAAATTTTGATGTAAAAGTTTTAGTAGCAATTCATAGATAGTTGCCATGTATAACAATGAGTAGCGACTTAGTCGCCACAGTAACTTGAATTTAAATTATTTAAATATAATATAAAAATAAGGTTTTTGAAAAATAACAGAGGGGGCAAAACAAAGAGCCGGGAAAACAAATATTCTCAATTTTCTTTTCCCGCGAAACAATTTAATAAGGCAAGCAAACCGCAATTCTTCCAACTTTTTTGTTTCAATAAGGTAAAACCCTACAATTTTGTTTCAATAAGGTAAAAAAGATTCAGTTCCAACTACAATTCTTCCAAATTAAAGAAACCTAAGGAAAGAAGTTCGATCTATATGGTGCAACTACTCTCACAGAAGAACAAGCGAAATTGATTTTTCTGTTCTGCTCAGATTTCGGCGTTCTTTGCTCAGATTTCAGGGTTCTCATATTTCTGCCTTCACTGCTCGTCGGCGTTCGCTGCTCGTCGGCGATCTCTGCTCATCAGCGTTCTCTGCTCGTCGGTATTCTCCGCTCAGATTTCTTCAGGCAATATGTTTTTCCCTCTTTATGTTTTATGTGAATTCACTCAAGTACTCAGAAAATCATGATGTTATGATTTTCTGTTATATTGTTTGAGTTGATTTTCTATTATATGTTTTTCCCTCTATTTTCTACTCAGAAAATCTTCAGTGTTTCACTACTCCTCCTCCTCCTTTTGAGAGATTTATTATATGTTTTTCCCTCTGTCTTATAGTTTTGCGCAAAAACGGCTGTTTTCCTCTTCATATATATGTTTTCTTTGTTCTGTTTTGGTTATTACTCTTTTGGGCTGAATTCGCATTGTTCTATGTTTTATTATGTGCTTCCTGTTTTTTGTTTTGCCTTTCCATATTATGAAGTCAATCTTCTAGAATGATTTATTTTTACAACTTTGGTTTTCGGACCATTGTCTGCCTCGATTATTCCATTTATACCCGCTAGTTCTCACCAACATAGATACTAGGTAAGTCTTCCAACCATATCTTATGGCAAAAAGTAAACAAAATCACATAGTGTGTTTGCCCGGGTTTGGTTGCTTTGCCGAGATAGAACCGGTGCTTAGCGTTGGTCTAACAACCCCCTTGTATAGGTTGGAGCTACCTAATTATTAGAGATTTTTGCGTCTCCTGGAATTTGAACCATGATTTCACATGATTCTCGCCTACTTTGACCGCTAGGCCACACCTTTGGATGCAATTTTGGATAAAGATTAAAACTCCTTACGTGATGCTTACTTCAATTTTTTTGTTGTGTGTGTAGTTTGCATGTGAGACTTGAGTGTAGCACCTAAGGGCTTAGGAAACAACATCTTTGTTGTTGGTTATGGTCTTGCTTTAGTGCTAGCACATATTGGATTTTAAAAGACCTTACTTCTACCCTTGTTTCTGTGTTGTATCTTATTTTACTGGAGAATTGGTATTATTCAAGTTTACAAGTCACTTCATTCATAATTCAAGTTGATTTTCTATTATATGTTGGGGAATTGGGCAGCTGATTTGGTGATTTATCCGTTGATATTTTCTTTTAAACAACATTAGATATTTAGTTCGGTTTAAATTCTGTGCTAATTTTAGTACAAATACAACAACAGCTATGCCTCTCAGCTATATGAATCCTTCTGTTTATTTGTTCTTAGTGAGTTAGCTTCTTTTTATTTTGTTTGATGAACCTTGTCCTTAGTTTTTGTTGTTTAAACCATGACTTCTCGTCCTTTAGCCTTGTACTGCTTAACATCTGTTGATGCTCATCTTTTTCTTAGCTGGAATTTCCATCACATGATTCCTCTGTTCCATCAACTGGATGCATAAATAAATATGAATGTTGTCAGAACCAATTTAGGCTTAAATAGTTACTATGTAAGTATTTAACGAGGATACATAGAAGAACCATTGTAGCTTGCGGATCCATTTTATAATTA
Source organism: Nicotiana noctiflora (assembly GCA_032618575.1). Lineage (NCBI taxonomy): Eukaryota > Viridiplantae > Streptophyta > Magnoliopsida > Solanales > Solanaceae > Nicotiana > Nicotiana noctiflora. Next base: position 42,153 of record JASVEL010007258.1, read on the forward strand.
AATTGAATCCAATTCCCAATTGAGAAATAGGGGCATCAAACGATATATGTCATTCATTTAAAGTATGTTCAAGCCAAATTACCCTCATATCTCACCGTCACAGAAATATTAGTTTTGATAACAATCCCCTGTTGCCACATAATTAGTGAGAAAGTAATATGTACATTTTAATCCATAGCATTAGATATTATATTTAATTGTTTGGTAAATTATAATAGCTATAATTTAATTGCCCGATTACACATGACCATGGTTTACGTCATTATACATTTATTTAGTATCGACGATACACTTTGCCTTTAAAGATTAAGTTTTGTCCCTTAGAATTTAGGATAATTGTTTGAAGATCGATCATATATTATTGTCAACTTATTTGATTTCCTATGTAATTTAGTTCCTTGTATATATGAGTTCAACACTTGTTTATATAACGTGGTTAGTTTTGGTTAGTGACGTGCTTACATTTTTTATTGCATTTTTTTGTAGAAAATAGCAATGGATAAAAATTGGCTGAATATTAAGAATAAATGTGATAAAAGGTATATTAAATGAATAGATAACTTTCTTAATTGGGCATACAGTCAACCAAATGTGAGCACTGTGATAAGATGTCCTTGTAAAATGTGTAGAAATACAGAGTACATGTTAAAAATCCAAATCAGAAGACACTTGTTGAGCAATGGGTTTTGGGATAGTTATAAAGTGTGGGACTTGCACGGAGAGGTGTTGGTAAAAGTTGAAAATTCTGATGTGTTAAACAATGATGAAGCAGAGGATGATAATGCTGGAGAAGATGATATTACTGGGATGATTCATGATGCTTATGGATATGCGAATACAACTGATGCAAATAATATTCCACACCACAATGAAGAACCAAATTTGCAAGCATAAAAGTTCTACCAATTACTTGAAGATGCTGAGACAGAACTTTATCCTGGTTGTAAAAATGTGTCCAAGTTGTCTTTTATGGTTAGACTACTTCACTTGAAGTGCCTTAATCATTGGACCAACAAATCAATGGATGACTTGTTGAGCTTCTTTAAAGAAGTTCTTCCGGTGGATTCATTTGTTCCAAATTCTTTCTATGAAGCAAAGAAAGTACTGCGAGACTTAGGCTTGGGTTACACCAAAATAGATGCGTGTCAGAATGATTGTATCTTATATTGGCACGAGCATGCCAATGCACAATCATGTCCTAAGTGCGGTGAGTCGAGATGGAAGTCAAAAGAGAATGGAGGCAAGAAAGTAGCTCATAAAGTCTTGCGACATTTTCCTATCAAACCAAGATTGCAAAGATTATACATGGCAAGAGAGACAGCAAAAAAGATGAGGTGGCATAAGGAGGAACGTGTGGATGATGGTATCTTGCAACATCCGTCTGATGCAATGGAATGGAAATCTTTTGATGAGAAACATCCCAACTTTTCTGTTGAATTAAGAAATGTTCGATTAGGTTTAGCAAGCGATGGGTTCCTGCCTTATAGGAACATGAGTTCCAACCATAGCATATGGCCAGTCGTACTAGTTTCGTATAATTTACCCCCCTGGGATTGCATGAAGAGTGAGTATTTCATGATGACAATTCTTATTCCAGGTCCTAAGTGTCCAGGCAATGATATAGATGTATATTTACAACCGATGATTGAAGAATTAAAAGAATTATGGGAAGGAGCAGGAATTTATAATGCATACTCAAAATCTAACTTTATGATGCGTGCGGCTATCATGTGGACAATTAATGACTTTCCTGCATATGGGAACCTTTTGGGATGGTCAACCAAGGGAAAATATGCATGCCCTTGTTGCAACAAAGATAGACAATCGATTTCATTACGTAGTAAATTGTGTTATATGGGGCATCGTTGCTTCCTTCCATTAGACCGTCCATGTCGCAAAAATAGGAGATTATTTGATGGGAAAGTGGAAAAGATAGTTGCACCTAATCCTTTAAAAGGTGATGATGTACTTATGCAACTACAAGGGTTGGGTAATGTGGATTTCGGTAAAGGGCAAAAGCGAAAGCGTAATGCCCCTAATAATAATTACAATTGGAAAAAGAAAAGTATTTTTTTCGAATTGCCATATTGGAAGACACTTTTGTTACGACATAACCTTGATGTGATGCACATAGAAAAAAATGTGTCCCATAACATTTTATCAATTGTGATGAATGTGGATGGGAAGACAAAGGACACGTTAAAAAGTAGGTATGATTTGGTGGACCTTGGTATTAGGCAAGGTTTGCATCCAATTCAGGATGGGAATAATGTGTTGTTACCAGCAGCATGCTACGCATTATCACCAGAAGAGAAGCTGAAAGTGTGTAATTTCTTAGCTAATTTGAAGGTTCCTGATGCTTTTTCATCGAATATTTCTAGGTGTGTCAAGGTTGAAGAGAAAAAGATACATGGATTAAAAAGTCATGATCACCATGTATTATTGGAAGATATTTTTCCATTAGCAATTTATGGTGTGTTGCCTAAGGAAGTGAGTGAACCAATTATCGAAATAGGAAATTTTTTTAAGAATTTATGTTCTAAGTGCTTGACAATTGAAGATCTTGATATCTTAGAGGCTGAAATTGCTATCACATTGTGCAAGTTCGAAGTGGTTTTTCCTCCAACGTTTTTCGATGTCATGGTTCATTTACCCATTCATTTGGCAAGAGAGGCAAAACTAGGTGGACCAGTTCAATATCGGTGGATGTACCCTTTTGAAAGGTAACGTGTTATTCTTTAAATTTCAATATTATAATTTCAGAATGTCACATTGTTTTTAACTAGTCATTTGTATACAGGTATTTGCGAATACTTAAGTCGTATGTTCGCAACTATGCTCGTCCTGAAGGCTTAATTGCAGAAGGTTATTTGGCAGAAGAAAGCCTTACATTTTGCTCGCGCTACTTAAAAAATATCTCAACCAAGTTCAATAGGCAAGCTAGGAATGATGATGAATATGTGTCACATGGTGAGATATCTATCTTTAAAAATAGTGGACGAATAAAAGGTGGTTCAGATCCCACCCCGCTATCTCGTGATGAGTTAAACCAAGCAACCATATATGTGCTTCAAAATTGTGAAGAAGTTTGGCCGTTCCTTGAGTAAGTTTCTAGAGAACTTCACGATATTTTTGTGTTAGGATAGTTCAATTATGGTTTCCTAACTAACCCATTATTAAAATGTAGGGAATACACTAGAGAGATGGAAAGGCAAAGTACAATAGGGGATGGAAGGCAGAACAATGACTTTTCTTATTGGTTTCGTGCACATGTAAGTAATGAATAAAATGACACGTTGAATATTAATGTTATTATCACATATGTTATTGATTACGAGAGTATTGTTTGTCTTTTGTAGATCTTACAACTATCTGCACAAGGACATACAAATGATGATCTAATAAGCTTAGCACTCGGTCCTGGACCTCTAGTGCTTCGATATTCCACATTAATGGTGAATGGATTTAGATTTCAGACAAGTGATTTAGAGTCGAGAAGAAAAACACATAATTGTTGAGTTCTTGTTAGAGGAGATGATTCAGACTCAACAAAGAAGTATTACGGTATATTGGAGGACATTTACGAGTTATCTTATGTGGGAAATAAGAAAGTTTACCTCTTCAGGTGTCATTAGTGGGATGTGGATCATTTAGGAAAAGGATATAAGATTGACAAATATGGCTTCACAAGTGTGAATACCCGTTGTGCCTTGAATACAAATGAGCCATTTGTGTTGGCATCTCAGTATGAACAAGTTTTCTATGTGGACGACATGTCTAACAAAGATTGGCTTGTTGTTGTGAAGACAAATCCTCGTGACCTTTTTAATATGCCTGAAAAGGATATTAATTCTACAGAAATTGAAGATGAAGTATTATCTAGTGAAGATGCTTATCAACAAGAGCAAGTTAAAATTAATACATCGCACATTCTTGCTCAAGAAATTGATATTGTGGTGTCCGTATGTAGGGATGATGTTGAACCACAAATTATTGATTATAACCAAGCGACTGAAGCTCAGACAACTGTGCAAAATAAGGACAATGGTTTTATTAATGACGATCACATGGATCTGTATAATAGTGAACAAAGCGATGACGAGTTACTTGATGATAAAGACGGAGAGGACACCGACATAGATGATAGGGATATGGAGTGATCAAATAAATAGCATTCGTGTTTATTCCTATGGATTCTTATCAGTAGCTTCTTTATCCCCCTTATTATTCTGTGATTCAATGAACCTTCATCTTAATTACTGCCTTTAATATACTAGAATATCCCTTTTACTTTTATATGTGATGATGACTTGAATTTTATAGCTTTGCTAAGCTTCTAAATGTACATATACATCAGTTGTTGAGTTTAAGAATGATAGAAATCTCAATAATGGCACGATCCTTGACTAGAGAGGTTTGTATCTTCACCAGAACTTTGATTTTTGTTTCCATATTTATTATTTTGAGATATTATAGGAAATGGTAGGATTTGGACGAGGTAGAGGTGTACGAGGTGGAGATGGAGGTAGTCGTGCAGGTGGAGGTAGTCGTGCAGGTGGAAGTATTGGAGTTCATGACAGTTCTACAGCGACATCATCCTACAGGCCGGCTAATGCACCATTGACAAGGCTTGAGCGTTCTTCTCAACCACAAGCATCTCGGGTACAAGCATTAGCACCTTCAGAGAGTCAACCTCATCAAGAACCTAATGGTTCACAGTCATCAAGAATTGTTGTCGAAAGTGGGTATCCCACTGTAGAAACTGAAAGTCCTGCAGGTTAGTTCTCTCAATCTTTCTGTTAACTAATTATGAGGCTACTTATGTCGAGTTGAACTAAAAGAAGTTGGCAGCTGTTAATATCAGCAGATACTTATTTCTCGCTTGTTGCCTTCTGTTGTGGTGATGTGTGTCCTTAAAATGTTATTTCGCATTTGTGGCGAATGTGATGTGAAAAAGAACTGCTGCTCAAGCATATCTGGGACTTGCATGATGTCCTTTGCTGATTCATGCATGCTGAGTGATGAACATGTGTATCAACCTTCCTCACATTGTAGAAGTCACGATGAGGTGCACTTTTCTGAGCAAGGTACTCTCGATCCGCATTGAGCATCAAATGAAGATTGAATTTCTGGATAAAATGTAAGCGTCATAACAAAAATAACATATCATATAATCTGAAAGAAACGCAAGCATAGAGGTTTATACTTGTTCCAGAAGCACTAGGCGATGGTGACATAAAGTTCTGATATTCCCAGCTGCTATTACTTTAAGGATGTGATGAAAGTCGGTGAAAAAGGTCGTAGCATCAGCAACAGGAAAATGTTTCTCTTTACCTAGTCCAAGTGCAAAGGAGGAGGGAGAAAAGGGGGTGGTAGACATTACGAGTAAATAAACAAGAGTTAGATAGGCCTTCAGAGCTTAAAAAGGTTTTTAAAAAAATGAAGCAGGCAAGAGCTATAAGCCTACAATCTTTATTTGCATATACATGAACAACTCCATCTTCCATCTGAAAATAATGCTGCAGAAGTAATCAAGAAGTTAATTAAACAGAAAGTTATGAGTAATAGAACGTATAAAATTTGTTCCAAAAATATAAAATCAGTAGCACACATGTACCACAAAGCTCTAGCATTAAAATAGATGGTTGTGCTTACATCAGATTTTCCTTCTACAATGAATCTTTTACACCTCTCTTTATGTTGAATACGAATTTTACTACTGCTTGCTTTTAAAGCTAAACAATTGCAGCAGCTCATCATTAAATATTTCTATTTTGGATGCTATATGATTATTAAATATAGATTCTTTTGCGCATCTTCTTCCAAAAAATCCAATAAAGGGAGAGGGAGATACAAATCTTACTTGTAGATTTGAAAACTAAGCATGGTAGTAAAATTCCTATTGTCATTCCAGATGACATTGAGAGAGCTGTAGGTCCCGGGTCTAGGGACATTGTTAACTATTGTGGTTTGATTATGTGCAACACTATCTCATTTAGAGATGGTGATTAGCAAGAAATAATCACAAAACATGGAGATGCGATGTGGTTGAAGGTTAAGGTAATAATTTGTTAATAAAGGTTCTATCAACTTTTTATCACGTGTTTTATTTACTCTCAAAAGCTTTACATATTTGCATTTAGGATAAATTTGAAGCTACCGGAGTTCGAGAGCATGTATTGCAAGCTCTTGTGGTCAATACTATGAAAAGACTTTTTAGAACATGGAAGACTCGATTGCATGCTGAATACTCTCGCTATGCTACTGATGAAGAGAGATTATCTCATAGGCCAAGTGATGTTAGACCTGAGGATTGGGTGTTTCTGATAGGACATTTTGGAAGTCCGGAATTCAAGGTAACTTGGTAATATAAATATGTGACAAATTACTATTTCACTTCTGGTTCATAATTTATGGATGTAATTTCAGGCTATGAGCGAGCGAAACAAAATAAACAGGGGAAAACAAATCACAAAACACTCATGTGGCTCAAAGTCATTTGCTGAAGTGGAGGAATCAACGGTACAAATTCATTAAGCACAATAATATCTCATATATTATAATTCCGGAAGATAAAATTATGTACGATTTGTTTCATTATAAACCATAGAGAAACCCTGTTAATGGACAAAAGGCACCACCGGATCGAGTTTGGGAGCTCTAACATACTCGTAAGAATGACAAAGATGAACTGGTGTGGTCAGATCCACGATCTCAACAAATTCATGTAATCTCTTGAAATTGTGTTTTATTTATTTTATTTTATGTCTCCTGTTTTATATCATAAATTGTTATGCATAATTGCAGGGGAAGCTCCAAGAAATTGTGGAGCAACAACAATTTGAAGAAACTCCAATGAATGCAGATGAGATTTTAGTCACCGTACTTGGCGAATGAACTGGTTATGTTCGTGGGAAAGGGTACGGAAAAAGACCTGCAAAAAAGAGCCGAGTGCAGCAGGTTGAATTAGAAGCAAGTATGTCTTCTGCATTGGAAAGTATGCGTCAAGATATGCAAGCAGAAATGGACAGAAAATTACATGAAGAACGTGAACAAGCAGCTGAGTTGCAGAGAAAGTTAAAAGAACAAATGGCTGCTGAATCACAGAAGCTAGAAGATGATCCTATTGAGTTACAAAGAAAGCTTGAAGAAGATCGTGCTGAGTTGCAAAAGAAACTAGAAGAGGAGCGCGCACACATGAATCTACAACTTGACAAAAGATTTAAAGAGCAGATGGCTACGATGATGGCTAGAATTCAAAAGGTAAATGCTAATGTTTCTATACTCTACAAATGTACTATACAACTGTTAATACAATGTTGCTAGTGCTTGCCATATTGGTTATTTCTTCTGACGATTCTTGACTGAGATGATTGTTGATTGATGTATCCTATTGGGTGTTGAGAATCTGCATTTTCTTGTTGTCCCCCTATCGTAGGCCGTATTCTGACACTTAAGACCTGATGATATTGACTGCAATCCAGTTGTGTTATGTGTAGTAGTAATTGTGCACTATTAAAATTTTAAGAAAGTTACTATTAAAATTTTAAGAAAATCAAAATCATAGTAATACATAGTATTCCATACGTGATAAAGTTTTCTCTGAGAAAATTGTTGGGATGGTTTGGTTTTTGGTACTAAATTATAAGAAACATTTTTGAAGCCGATCCCAAAGATGGAGCCAATGACATAGAGAACCTAGCAATTCCAGGTGCCCGCACACTTTCATGCAAACATTGAAAGGATTTCATTATCTTATTTAATATCCTAACGTTATCAGTTGTGCACCATCTTGAAAGAAAGAACCGATTTGGTACTTAGTAGAATGAGAGCAGCAATGGAATAAGGAATTGATATTGTATGTTTTTACTTCTATTTCTTATTGAGTTATGCAGAATGAACAAAGGCACTTAGAAGAATTGAGTATGCAGTAAGGCACTTAGTAGAATATGGTTTCTTTCGGCATAACTCAATTCTTATAGGTCCCTAAAACAAAATGACAAATGCTTCCCTTGTGCATTGACGACAACTTTTTATTATTCGTTGATAAAACAAAACAGATACTAGTTTTTTCCAATCTAATTTTAAACTGCGCATGTAATCTATGTATGTAGTGTAAATTCACTACCACAAAATCCATCAAAAACTTAAATGATTGGTAAGGCAATTCTCCTTCTTCCATTACTGCTCGCTTTCCCTTCCTGATTCTCCAGAAATGAGATACTTTGTTCTCACTGATTCTACAATTTCTTCCTTGCTGAAATAAACTGGGTAGTTGTTGTTGTTGTTGTAGTAGTAATTGTCCACACTAATCATTTGCTTATTATTGTGCTACTTGCATCAAATGATAGCTCCTCTATTGTATAGACTGGTGTTGCACTGCAGAAATGTGCCTAAAGTGAGACAAGAAGTCTCGATTGATCTATAGGCCATTTGTTTTTTAGCCTCTGTTATAGAGTACTGGTGCTACCGATCATTCTCAATTCATTTTCCTTTAACTCCTCTGCCTCCTTACTTCTTATTTCTTTTCTCCTCCAGCTACAATATCCTTTACCATCTAAACCACCTTGCCTATTTCAGTTAAACATTCTGGGCAGACTCCATTTTATTGTTGTTACACTTAGTCTGCAGCAGCTACTACTGCATATGAGAAGCAGACTATCCTGGTTTGCTTCAGATATTATACCAGCAAACCAAACAATCATTCTTCTCCTTATTTTGATTTCATTTCCTTTAAAGTTCTCACATTTTTCTTTGTTTCTTCCTGTCAAGGTTAAATTTCAGTTGGTCCACAAAGAGTCGTAAGAATGGAAATATTTAGATAAGTTGGAGCTTTTCAGGGTTACACATTTATTAACATAACAGAAAATGACTTGCCTATACAGAATATTTCCTTGGCGACCAGTTTCAAAGTCAAGATATTAATGAAAGAGTATCTATACATTTGGTCGTTGTTATAACACTAATAAAAGAAATTTAATGGCACTAAAAGTTGTGCCGAATCTCTTTATGCTAATAAAGGCTCTTCAAGAGTTTCTTCTAACAGTCGCACAAGCTATTTCTGAGGTTTCTTTCCAGGCCTGATTATCTATATATTATTAGCTACAAATTGTTTAGGGACAACAGTGAATGTCAAAAGGACATGGAGAAGGATACTTTCCAGCATCCTTCCAAGGTTATTTTTCACTTGATCAACACAAAGAACATGCATACTCAGTTGGAACTTGATGTTACTTCTGTAATTCTAGCCCCCAGCTGTAGGTCCTTGATGTTACTTCTATGATTGACTCTCCTCCTGCTCACCAATGTAAAAAGCATTGTATTTCTATGCCAACTTTGTCGCAGCTGGAACTTGAGTATATTGGTTCATCAAGTCCTAATGATCCAGTATCCATTTCCAGTTATTCTACTCTGTTCTCCTACTATAGAAATACCATTTGTTTCCTTCTGCCATTGCTATTCCTGTCCAATACATAACATGCAAGTAAATAAACAAATATAAATTGATAAGATCGAGTACATCCATTTTTCTAACAGTTTAAGCTTTTAGATGAGAGAACATGTGCAATTCACGTCCAGTCATTTTAACTTGTACTTTTTGTTTTGCTGTGGCGTAATTGCGATTTAAATTTTATCCCTTTTCCTTTAATTTTATTTTAGTTGTAGAGGTCAATGGTATTCTTAGTTTGCTTAGCATCTTCTATAAAGAATTTGCTCTTACTTATAAATTGAGTATGTTGTTTATCTTTGACTAACTCTTGAACATAACTGAACCAGGATCTCTTAAGTTAATTTTGAATATTTAGTTAATTTTGCCGATATGCTACTTGTAGAGATATTTTCTTTAGTTCGTACATTTGCTAATTTTGTTCATTATATTTTTTTTACAATGACAGGAACAAAGAACTTCAACAATGAAGAAATGAAGTTGCAGTAGAGTAGTTTACAAACATTGGAGTAGTTTGAAGTTTTTGGAGTATTTTAAAGAAATTTTATTCTTTTTATTGAGGACGTGCAATGACAATGTTACTTTAATTTAGATAATTACACTTTTACCAATGAAAAGATTATAATATACAATTCTACTTCGTGAAATGTATTGTTACCACTATAAATAGGTTGTTTTATTATTAATGTTCGACTATTAGCTAGTAAGAATCTATTATAGTTTTATATAAATATTTTTTAAAACAAGAAATTTGTATTGTAGCGACTATTATTGTCATGAAAATAATAGTATTGTAGTGACATTTCATCATCACAAAAAGGTTAGTTTTGGTAACAATCCCCTGTTGACACAAAAAGTAAGTGAATATTAGTGACGATAAAAGTTGACACAAAAAGGCGAGGAATTTGGGGCGACTAATGTTGTCACGACAGATAAACCTTTTGTGGCAACAATGAGTCACCACCAAAGAAGACTATTCAGTGGCGACTAACGTCCCTTGAAGGTGTATTTTGTGTCAATCTTAGTTAACTTTTGTGGCGATTAATGTTTCCACTGAAAGCATATCTTTTGTGTCGACCAATTTAGTCGCGACGATTGAGTTTCAGCCACTGACTATAGCCAACGACTATAGGCTCACCACCGATTATCTTCTGTGGCGACTTTTGGACTTTCAGTGGCAACTTTTGTCGCCACAATAGACCTCATTTCTTGTAGTGTAGCGAGAGGCAATTTCATGAAGTTATCTTTGGAGGAAGCATGTGAAGTAATGGATCAAATGGCCGACACTTCTTCGGCATGGCAATGTCGGGCGAATGTACCTCAAGGAGATCCGAATGTTATTCATCTACATAAAGAATTGCATGACCATGGACAAGCCATTGTCGAGCTCACTACAACCATGAATCAATTGGCAAAAGCTCAAATTCAACAAGTGCAAAATCCACGCCAAGTGAATTCTATGGAGAATGTGTCAATGTTGAAAAGACGGAATAGAGGGCAACAAGCGCAACAAAGCCAATATGATCAAAATGAGAACAGCAATGATGGGCGATTTTCTAATGATGGCTTTGATGATCAAGATGAAGATTGTCAATATGTGAACAATTTCCAAGGCAATAGAGGAAATCAAAACAACCAACATTGGCGTTCCCAAGGCAATTGGGGGAACAATCAAGGAAGAGGTAATTGGAATAATAACAACAATAGGAATGATGGTGGAGAGTGGAACAACCAAGGCAATAATTGGAACAATCAAGGAAATAGTGGTGGCAATTGGAGTGGCAACAACAACAATTGGGGGAACAATAACAATCGGGGTGGATGGAATAATGGTGGAAATCAAAACAATCGGGGGCAAGGTTTTCAAAGAGCTCCTATGTACCAACAACCCAACAATCCACCCCCTTTCCATTCACAAGGATCAAGTTCTTCGGGAAATGATATTGGTCGCATTGAAGTCATGTTTGAGCAAATGATGAAAAAGAATCAAGATTCGGATGCCCAACTAGCTTCTAATAATACTTCAATTCGGAATTTGGAAGTGCAAATCGGCCAACTTTCTCAATATTTGAACTCCCGACCTAAAGGTGCACTACCAAGTGACACGGTGGTGAACCCGAAGGGAGGGAACAATCATGTGATGGCTGTGACAACTAGGAGTGGAAGATGAGGTGTTGTAAATGCCTCAGAGAATCGAGTTTTGGATGCGGAAGCCTATTTGAACAATGATGACATGCAAATGAATGATGACCGTGTGGTTGAGCCTATTGCAACAAATGATATGAGGATTGAAATTGAGGATGAGGCCGGGATTGAGTCCCAAAATACCGTGAACCCATCTAGGGAACACATTATTGATATTCCCGAGCCATCTATTCCAAAGGCCAAGGCACCCTTGCCAAGGGCTCCTCCACCGTATCCTTAAAGATTGGCAAAGCAAAAAGGAGATAATCAATTTAAGAAGTTCATAGAGATGATGAAGAGCTTGACCATTAATGTGCCATTGGTGGAGGCACTTGAACAAATGCCCGGGTATGCAAAATTTATGAAAGATTTGGTGACAAAGAAGAGGTCAATGGATTGTGAAACGATAACGATGACTCACCAAGTGAGTGCCATAGTTCATTCCATGGTTCCTAAGTTAGAAGACCCCGGAGCCTTCACTATCCCTTGTACTATCGGATGTGCAAATTTTGCCAAAGCACTTTATGATTTGGGTGCTAGAATCAATCTCACACCATACTCCGTCTTTAAAACCTTGTGAATTAGACAACCCCGTCCAACATCCATGAGGTTGCAAATGGCGGACCGTTATATGAAGAGGCCTTTGGGAATTATTGACGATATGCTAGTGAGAGTTGACAAGTTTATTCTACCGGCCGATTTTGTCAATCTTGATTGTGAAGTTGATTTTGAGGTGCCTATCATTCTTGGTAGGCCATTCTTGGCTACCGGGAAAGCTCTTGTGGATGTTGAATCCGGAGAATTGACATTTAGGGTCGGTGATGAGAAGGTGGTTTTCCATGTGTGCAAATCCATGCGCCAACCAAATAGCACTGAACTGTGCTCGCTTGTGGACATTGTCACGGCGGTGATAGTGGATGACACAAGCGCCATGATCAATGTTGAGGATCCACTTGAGGCGGTACTTTTAAACATGGAGACCAACGAAGATTCCGAACGTGTGGAATGTGTGAATGCCTTACATGGTATGGGCTCGTACTCTTATGAGCCAAGGAAGCTATCATTGGATCTTGAGAATCGAAAGACTCCTCCTACAAAAGCCATCTATTTAAGAGCCGCCGGTGTTGGAGTTGAAACCACTTCCTCCTCACCTCGGGTATGAGTACTTGGGTCCCAATTTCACTTTGCCAGTCATTCTTTCTTCTTGCTTGACTAACATGCAGGTTGACGCCACTTTGGCGGTCTTACAAAAGCGGTAGCGAGCGATTGGTTTGACTTTGGCGGACATTCGAGGAATAAGCCCCGCATTTTGCATGCACAAAATAATATTGGAGGAAAATGCTCGACCATCACTTGAGCATCAAAGAAGATTGAACGAAGCTATGCAAGAGGTCGTCAAGAAAGAGATTATAAAATGGTTGGATGCCGGGGTGGTTTACCCCATCTCGGATAGTTCTTGGATTTCCCCGGTCCAATGTGTTCCCAAGAAAGGTGGCATGACGGTTGTCACCAATGCAAAGAATGAGCTAATTCCTACTCGTACTGTTACAGGTTGGAGAGTTTGTATGGATTATATAAAGCTTAACAAGGTGACGAGGAAGGATCATTTTCCATTGCCGTTCTTGGACCAAATGTTGGACCGCTTGGCGGGTAGAGCTTATTATTGTTTCTTGGATGGTTATTCGGGGAATAATCAAATCCTAGTTGCCCCGGAAGATCAGGAGAAGACTACCTTTACATGTCCCTATGGCACATTCGCTTTCTCTCGAACGCCATTCGGATTGTGTAATGCCCCAGCCACATTTCAGAGGTGCATGATGGAGATCTTCACCGACATGGTGGAAGACATTCTCGAGATATTTATAGATGATTTCAGTGTAGTTGGAGATTCCTTTGATGATTGCTTGGAAAATTTGGACCGTGTATTGGCTAGATGTGAAGATACAAACTTGGTGTTTAATTGGGAAAAGTGCCACTTTATGGTGAAAGAAGCAATTGTCTTAGGGCACAAAGTTTCGAAAGAGGGTATTGAGGTCGACAAGGCATAGATTGAAGTCATTTCAAGGCTCCCTCCCCCCAACTCTGTCAAAGGGGTGAGGAGTTTCCTTGGGCACACCGGGTTCTATCGGCGATTCATTAAAGATTTTTCCAAGATTGTGAACCCTTTGTGTAGACTTTTGGAGAAGAATGCAAAGTTTGTTTTTGATGAGAGATGCATGGAGTCTTTTGAGTTGTTAAAGCATAAATTGACAACAATCCCCATCATCACCACACCCAACTGGAATTTTCCTTTTGAACTAATGTGTGATGCTAGTGATGTGGCGGTAGGTGCAGTACTTGGTCAACGGCTCAACAAAATTTTCCACCTAATGTACTATTCAAGTAAAATGATGAATGAGTCTCAGCGGAATTATACCGCCTTGGAGAAGGAGTTGTTAGCCATTGTATTTGCCACAGAGAAATTTCATCCTTATCTTATGGGGGCTAAGGTGATAATCCACACCGATCATGCCGCCCTTCGGTACTTGATGAAAAAGAAGGACTCCAAAGCAAGATTGATGAGATGGGTGCTTCTCCTTCAAGAATTTGATCTAGAGATTGTTGACCGAAAAGGGAGTGAAAATAAAGTGGCGGACCACTCGTCTCGTCTAGAGCAGGAGGGGAGGCCATCCAGCGGCCTTGAAATCAATAATTCTTTTCCGGATGAGCAACTCCTTGCAGTGTCAATGAATGATATGCCATGGTTCGCCGATGTAGCCAACTACCTTGTGTCCGGTGTGATTCCATGTGAGCTCTCTTCCAACCAAAGAAAAAAGCTAAAGCTGGAGAGTTTGTACTTTTATTGGGATGATCCATACTTGTTTAAAATTTGCACGGATGGAGTGATTAGAAGGTGTGTCCCGGAGAGCGAACAAATGAGCATCTTGGAAGCTTGCCACTCCTCTTCCTTTGGTGGTCACCATGGGGGAGTAAGGACGGCCTCCAAAGTCTTGAGCTGTGGATTCTATTGGCCAACAATTTTCAAGGATTCTAGTGATTTAGTGAAGAGCTGTGATGCATGTCAAAGAGCAGGTGGAATTTCAAAAAGAGATGAGATGCCCCTAAACACCATTCTAGAAGTTGAAATTTTTGATGTGTGGGGCATTGACTTCATGGGACCGTTCGTGAGTTCTTGTGGAAACACATATATTTTGGTAGCAGTGGACTATAGTTCGAAGTGGGTAAAAGCCGTGGGTCTTCCTTACAACGAAGCCCGGAGTGTTGTGAACTTTTTGAAGAAATACATCTTTAGAAGATTTGGGACCCCCCATCATTAGTGATGGGGGCTCCCATTTTTGTAACAAAGCTTTCAATTCATTATTGACCAAGTATGGTGTAAATCACAAAGTCACTACTCCATACCATCCCCAAGCAAGCGGTCAAGTTGAAGTTTCAAATCGGGAAATCAAAAGCATCTTGTCTAAGACGGTCAATGCAAATAGGACCGATTGGTCCAAGAAACTAGATGATGCGTTGTGGGCTTATAGGACGGCCTACAAAACACCAATTGGTATGTCTCCCTACCGATTGGTGTTTGGTAAGGCTTGTCATCTTCCGATTGGAATGGGACGTAGCGGCTAATCTCCGGGTTGATCATTTGAATGAGTTTGACGAGTTTAGATTTCATGCATACTCCAGCTCGTCCTTATACAAGGACAAGATGTACCTTCATGATAAATATTCTCAAAGCAAGGAGTTCAAGGTTGGTGACATGGTTCTTCTCTTTAATTCCCGGTTGAGATTGTTTTCGGGAAAGCTCAAGTCAAAGTGGAGTGGCCCTTTTGAGGTAGTAGGTGTGACCCTGTTTGGAGCTCTAGACTTAAAGAACAAGAATGGTGAAATATTTCGAGTAAATGGGCATCGGGTGAAGCACTATTTGGGGAAGCCGGATGACAGCCAGGTGGTGGCACTTTTTTCATTTGAAGTGATGGTATGGTAATTTGCGTCGTGCCGCGACGTTAAATCAGGAGCTTCTTGGGAGGCAACCCATGTCTTTTTCTTTTTATTTGTTTTCTTCATCAGTAGGATAGGATTTTTGAGCTAACAGTGTGTGAAGTTTTGCAGGGAATATGTTGAAATAATGCAGGAAATTATAGAGTGAACAGTTCTCTGAAGTTTGGGCCACGCGGCCGCACCACAAAATAGTGCGGTCCGTGTGGGTTGATGAAAGTGATGTCCTGAACTCAAGGAAACCTGTGCGGTCCGCGTACCAAAAGTGCGGTCCTCATAAGGGTGGACAAGAGAGGATGCAAAATATCAAGTCTCTGAAGATTGGCCACGCGGCCGCACACCAAATCAGTGCCGTCCGCGTGGAAATAGGCCAACTAAGCAGTTCTCTAAAGTTTTCCACGCGGCCGCGTAACAAAATGGTGCGGTCCGCATGGAAGCTCAACCATTGAGAAGGTTTCTAAAGTTAGGCACGCAGCCGCACACCAAAACAGTGCGGTCCGCATGAACTGCTGGGAAAAATGAACACAAGGCAAATCCTGCGCGGTCCACGTGCCAAAAGTGTGCGGCCGCGTAGGTAAGTAAGTGATGGGTCCCACATCCTTTTCTATAAATAGGGACCTCACTCCTTCATTAAACCTTTTTGCCAAATTTCATTATGAGACACAAAATCACTATTCACTCCCACTCGTTGTGCTTCAATTACAACTTCAACTACTCTTGGTGACATTTCATCTTTGATTCATTGTATTCAGTATTTTAATTAATGTTAATTAATATTAGCATAACTTCTTAATTTCTCTATTTTCTTCTTTTTATTGATAACTTTAGGATTAAGCATGCTAATTATAGAACTAGGGCTAATCTTCCTTGTTAAAATAACTGAGTAGGGACACCTAAGACATAGGATATTGAACACAATGGACTAAATTGAACAAAAGGGTAACCTACCAGTTTTGGTTTTCTGCCCAACACGGCTGCACACTTTTGTTGTGCGGTCCACGTGCTCTTCTGAACAGTCAATCACACCTACGCGGTCGCGGTCCAAATAAGTGTGGACTGCGTGCCCGAGGTTCAGAGAATGTCAAATGTGTTGGTTTCTTCTGTGCGGACAACATCCATTTCTATGCGGTCTGCGTTGACCTCACGCGGCCGCACAACAAAACAATGCGGTCCGCGTGGGTCAACTTCAGAGAGTCTGTTTGTTGGGTGATCAGCCTGTGCGGACTGCGTGGCAAAAGTTTGCATTCCGCGTTGACCTCACGCGGCCGCGAGACAAAATAGTGCGGTCCGCGTGGATCAACTTCAGAGGATACTGAAGAGTACTCGTTAGCTTGTGCGGACTGCGTGTCAAAAGTGTGCGGTCTGCGTGGCTTCTGTTCTTCACTGTGCTTGTTTTACTTATGATATTCTGTCATTGTATACTGCTCACATGCTTTGACTAACAAATATAGATTGTACTTTTGCAGGCAATGAAGAAGATGTTAGCACAACGTGGGGGTAAACAACCCGGGAGGGGTGGTCCCTCCCGAGGGGCAAAAGCAAAAGGATAGTAAACCTCACCCCGGAGGCCTGGGAAAACATCAAGAAAACCCGAAAGATAATTCGGGAAGCTGACAGAGGGGCTTCTAATTCCACGGGGAGTGATTACGTTCCTTCCAGGAATATCACATCAGAGTCTGCCCCCTCCCACATATAAGTCTCAGTACCAATCATGCCATCCTCATCTCCAGAGAGAGATCAACCCACAAAGGCCACTTCCAAGGCCACCTCCAAGCAAGTCAATGTAGTCTCGGACTCGTCTGATGAGTCTCAAGCTGAGAAGCAGAACAGTGATGATGAGTACTCCACTTCTCCTACAGCTTCACTATCAGGGGATAATAGAGGTCAGGGTGAGAGAGGTGAGCCACAGGTTGGGGGGATAGAGCGGACCAGGGATCCCAATGTGTGGGCCGATAGGTTTGTCAGTCAACAAGCATGGCATAAGTTTAGAGAGTGGTGGCCAAAGAAGAGATTGATCCCAGAGAGGAGGTTTATAGATGTGGACCTACTTTCGCACAACCCTCACGTGCAAGCACAGTTTCACACGAGAGAGGGTTGGGGTCTCTTTAAGGAGCGGGTGGAGAAGGCAAACATACACATGGTTAAGGATTTTTATGTCAATATCCATCATCTAGTCCGGGATTCCACTGCCACAAAAGTTATGGACCAAATTGTGTTGTTTGATGGAAAGTCGCTCAATGAGTTCTTGGGGTTCGCAGAGGAAGATGAATCTCAGTATCTAGAGAAGTTAGCTCAGAAGGAGGAGGCCCGACCTTGGTTAGCAGAGGTGCTAGCAGCTCCCGGAACTATTCCGGTATAACTTAAAGCATATGAGAAGATTTATAGGAACACCCTCAGCTTCGAGGTGAAAGGGTGGTTGACCTTTTTCTGCAACTCACTGGATCCCACCACTCACGACCATTCAGTGCCGATTGATAGAGCGGTGTTGGTAGCTTCGATCATGGCAGGCTTCCCAGTGAATGTTGGAAACATCATGTATAGGGTCATCTCCAATGGGGCCAATGAGACCAAGACGAACTACCCCTTCCCCAACACATTGACGATGCACTTCAGAGAGTTGAAAGTAAAAAGGAAGAAATTTGATGTTCTGGTGCCTCCGGCGGGGGCGTACTGGTGGTATGATCAAAAGGGTCCGGACAACCCTAAGACGGCCAAAAAGGGCCAAGCCACCACTTCCACCACAGCTGGCCAGTCTGAGGAGCCAGCTGTCACCACTACTGAGCAGGCCACTTCAGTCCCTCCGGGTCCATTTACAACACCCTTCTCATCTACAGCTGATCCGGAGATTCCAGTCTCCAAGACACACCAGTTCACTGCCAACCAGCTTTCTTACACTTTGACCAGTTTAAACAACTGGATGTCAGTTGCGACATCCAAGTTGTCCACCTTGACGACAATGGTTCAGTCCCACAGTGCACCTGTGACGGTGGAGGTCCCAACTTCTATTGGGGACACTTTCAAAAAAAAATCCTGGAAAACCAAGAAAAGATGATGAAGAAGCAGGATAGTCTGGCTGAGGCGGTCGATTAACATAAAAAGGCACTAAAAAGCCTTGCTAGGGAGCACAGGAAGCTGAGGAAGACCAAGGCCTCGACAGAGTCGGTTGCAGCTCTTAAGGAGCAGGTGGACAAACTGGTAGCTAACCAGTTGCTCCTAGATCTTCTATTTGGTGAGCCATCCATAGAGCCACAGCCGGATCAGCCGCAGGAGGAGCTCATGCCACGCAAGAAGAGGAATCTCCCCAACACTGAGGGAGTGGTTATCATGGTAGCACCTGAGCAGCAGGAGGGATCCTCTAGTGCACCCACAACAGCTCCCACAGCAGGATCCACAGCAGCAGATGAGCCTCCTCTAGAGCAGTCACCTATCCCAGCAGCACCACAGCAGGTTGGGGACCAGTTTGAGATCCCCACCACTACAGCGGATGAGGGAGCCAGTCAGAGCCACCCTGTTGATCAGGCTTGAGGGTCCATTTGTATCCTTTCTCTTTGTGCTTTATTTGATAGTTAGCATTGGGGACATTGTTAGCTTTTATTCATGGGGGTGTGCCCTACTGTTTTTGATTTTTGGATTGTATATATTTGACTACATTCAGTACATTCGTAGACGTAGTATTTGTATATATTTTAATGTTTTGATCTACGTTAGTTTCATTTTGAACATTTTTTTGATTGTATATACGGATCTATCTTTGTTCATAGTTCATTTGCTTTTTCATTTTTGGTTGTTCTCGTAGAATCATTAGTTTTTGTTTTAAGCTTTCAATAAACCATTGGTTTTCTTAATGCCACGGTTCTTTCCAAGGGTAAAGTGTTGTGTGAACCGGGTGGCTCTTCCCTATGATAGAGAGCGTGACAACTTTCTTAAGGGTTGAATCAGTTTTTTTCTTTTTTTATTCTTGTTTTTCAAACTTTTTTGTTGGTTAAGGGTACCTCGGGCAAACTTCACTTGGACCTAGCACATTTGTCTCCGATCTTATGGTCAAAGACATCAAGTTGTGTCTATATTGGTGAAAGTTGTGGCCTTGAGAGTCTTGTGTTGATCGAACAACCATCGATTGGTCATAGGACCAAAGTGTGCTCGAATTTATTCCGAGGTTGTTGTGGGCCTTCGACTCCATTTCTTGGTGATCTCTGAGTGTAAGTGTGGTGAGAAAGTAGAATTGTGAGCCCAAGCACCGTATCGATGGTCTAGAACTTGCCTCGAATGTTTGTTGAGGCAAAATCCTAGGTGAAACTTGACTTGAGAAGTGAGTGTAGGCCACCTTTGATCCAAATGAGCATATCATGAATCATTCCTTCCAACCTACCAATATATGAATCCCTAGTCACCCCTTTTGAGCCTAAAACCTTGTTTCTTCATAAACCAAAGTGCAAGCCTATACCCAATTTAGACCTTCTCTTGGCACCCAAAGATCTTCCCTTAAAGTGATTGCAAAAGTATAAGTTTGGGGGGAGGGGGGGAGGGGTAAAGACAAGATACGAACAAGGAAGGCACCAAAGTGGCAAAAAGGCACAAATGCAATAAGAAAAAGAAAAGGCATGAAGAAAAAGGAAACGAAGAGAAAAACAAGCGAGAAGTTGAAAAAAAGACCCAAAATTGGGGGACCAAAAGGAGTTGATAAGTGAAAAAGGAAGAAGGAAGAATGAGAATGAATTGATCAAAGAAGTAAGTGCCAATTGCAAAACGGAAGAGTGCCATGGTGCCTCTCTTTTACCCCTTAAAAGAGGAAATGCCAAAAATAGTCAAAAAGGTGTTCCATAAATGAATCAAAAGAAACGCTTTAGGGAAGGTTGAACCACTAAGAACCAAAGTCCTACCCTACCCAAAAAGAATTTACAATGACTCCCAAAAAGTCCTATATGATGTCAAGTCGAGAAGAGCCTACATTAGTGGATACTTACATAAAAGGCAAGCCTATGGTACCTAGTGTCGGACTTAGGGTCTCTTCTTTAAGAGAGCGAGTGTGAAATTCTCCACATTGATTTGAGTGCAAATACCCTAAAAGGTGAGATGCACTTAGGGAGAGTCGAGGGTGTATGAGTTTGGGGTCCACAATAATCAAAATGCTTGAGAAATGCTCCTTGATGGATCGAGTCAACACTCGAAGCTCTTGTGTCACACTTGAACCAAAATGCTTAAACGTTTTAAAAAAGGTGTCAATGATACATTTGCATTAGGGGAAATTGATGTTTGTGAGGTTACCCCCGGACAAGTATGGGTGATTTGGTGTCTTTTCTCTAAAGGTTAGGTCTTAGTTTTGATTTGCTTGAGGACAAGCAAAGGTTTAAGTTTGGGGGAGTTGATAACTAGGAATTTCGCATGATTTTGAACCCCGTCTTACCTTAGCTTTGTGCATAAAATGTGATTAAGTGGCTCTGAATTACTTACAAGTGCGCTAATTTGGAGGTTTGTGCGAATAGAGGATGAATATCATCAAAGTGGCTCAAAAAGGAGTGAAACCAGCAAATCATCAACAAAGAGATGAAAGACTTCAAGAAAGCCTGTGCTGACCGCACTGTTTTGTTGTGCGGCCGCACAAGATGGTTCGGAGACCCAAGAGTTCAAGCACTATCTGTGCGGACCGCACTGATTTGGTATGATGTCGCGCAGGTGAAGATCAGAGAGGCCTCAAAATGCAGACAAGACCCACGCAGACCGCGTCCAAAACTATGCGGTCCGCATTACTGTACTCACGCGGCCACGTGCCATATCAGTGCGGCCCGCATGGGTAAAGGATCAGAGACTGTGAATGAAGAGGATTTGTGCATTACGGCCGCACGACAAATGTATGTGGTCCGCGTCACTGTACTCACGTGACCGCATGTCAAAATTGTGCGGTGCGCATACATATCCAGCAATAGATCTTCAGCAACCCAACTAGCCCTACGCAGTCGCACGACAAAAGTGTGCGGTCCGCGTGAATCCCACAGGGGTATTTTTGTCCGAAAATTTTAGGGTAGTATAAATAGCTTCTTTTTCTTTTTTAGGTGAGGTTACACAAAACACAGTGACGGCTGAGCTCGTAAGGAACATCTACACGCCTATTTTAGGCAATTTTGTACTAGTTTGACTTTAGATTTCATTTCTAATTAATTATTATGTCAATTTTAGCTTCAATTGCTTCTTCTTCTTCAATTTCTATGGCCAGCTAAACCTATAGCTAGGGTTGTAGCCCAACCCTAGTGTGGGTAATTGATGGGTTAGAATATTAAATGCAAGGATGATTGTGGGAAATTGGTTTTGGGTTGAATGAATGTATTTAATTGGGATTTTGTGGTTGCAAACAGGAAGTCTATATTTGTGGGTTTGGTCTCTACTTGAGAAAGAGAGTCTAAAACCTCTCATTCAATCCCAACAAGAACTTGGGATGACCCATGAGAATGGTAGTCCCAAGTAACGGGTATAAACCTCGAGAGAGTAATTACCTAACTTGAGCCTAAAGTTGCTTGGGCAAATTAGCCTACCTAATTAGTCTCGAGAGAGTCAATTGGGCAAAATTGTTCTCTCTACCGAGAGGTGTGAGAATGAAAATATAGAGCAACGGCTATCCGAATATCCCATGTATCATCTTCGCATTGAATTTCCATACCCGTTAGTTATTCCACCTAGGTATAAGCTACTTCCCTAGTCCCCTTTTCCCATTAGCAAATCATAAGTTGAAATAGCTTTAGAATAATTTAGACAACACAATAGTAGTAGATAAAATAGCTTATACATTGAAAATACCAAAAATGTTTGAAGATAAATTAGGAGCCAAAACTCAACTCTAGTGCAACACAATTATTCACTCCTAAAATCTAAATCCCTGAGGAAATTGACCCCGAGCCACTATTCGAGTAAGAGTATTAGTGCCCGCTCATACCTTTGGGTTGAGTTTGCCACGATCAGAGAGAAGTCCAATTAACTTCAAGAATCATTCAAATCGTTTGGTCCGGAAGATCCTAGGGCAAAGATTCATCTTCCCCAATCTTTACAAGGTAAAAACCCTAACCAATTTCTTTGATTTTCATTTTTTAAAATGGGTAAAGAAAGGTTTGCATACAATCGCTTTTGAAAATAGAATTTAACACTCATGCATGTTATTGAACTTGAATTTTAGTAAAAAAAAGTGAGTAAAATTGAAAGTCTGCAAGAATGAGGTGGGAAAAAATAGAATAACTTGGGTAAGCACAAAGTAGGAGGTTAAAGGAAGAAAAACCGACACCAGGTATGTATGGCTAACTTTGATTCTTGTAAATTTCCCTTATGTGTGCAATTCGTTTGGTATGAGCTAATTTGAGAGATTGTGTGATATTCCTTGATTTTGTTGTTGGGTATTCAATTGATGTTGAACTATGTGTGATGTAGTGTGGAATATGAGCCGAAAAATAAAAGGGAATATAAATTGGTAAAGAACTGAGAACAATTATTGTGATGACATTCATGGATTCTTGTGGAAAGAAATGAAACACTTGAATTGTGATAAGTTGTTGAACATAATGGTATAGGTACTCTCGAATATGGAAACATTGTAACTTGGTTGTGATTTAGTTTGAAAAGTATTTGAGAACATGAGCCAATTTGTAACTCGCTTATTTGCACTTGTTATGATATTGTGTAGTGCCTTGTTTGCTGTTTGTGATTGTTGTGGTTGAAACTCTCTGGTGGGATCGGGTTACGCGCCGCAACATGAAGAAATAAGGTGTGGGTTGGGGTGATAAGGGTGGCCGAGGTAATAAGGGTGGCCGAGGTAATAAGGATGGAAAGCGATCGACATCGCCATTGAAATTGATATGAAAATCATTAATGTGAAATTGTGAAAGGAGACAGCAGGAGAGTTTGCAACATGTGGGGCACTGATTGACCTTTTGTTTGACTAACTCTGATTTACGTGATTAATTTGTTGTTGTCCTCCTTGTTGATATTTAACCGTGCTTTGGGTTGAGAATTATTTGAAATAAAGGGAAATGTGGAAAACATGGTTAGTTGGCTTTATTAATTCTTGGTGTAATTTATTGATTGTCCTATCATCGTGATTTACTATGTTTAATGGCTTGAGTTTACTTGGGACAAAGTTTGTCCATACATACCAATACAATTCCAGTGTACTGGCGTCCCTTTTGCCGGGGGCGCTACATTCGGGTTATGATTGTAGGTGGATCAGCAGCAGGCCCTTCAGCTCACCGGCAGTAGTATTCTTCATCTTCCACAGGCCGTTTTTGTGAGCCCATTTCCTTCTCGGGGCCCTTTGTGGCTCATGCCACTTCTGTTTTAGACTTTATTTTGATTTTGTAAGGTATAGTCGGAGCCTTGTTGCTGTCACGTATTGTATCCTCCTTTATAATCCTAGAGGATCCGTAAACATGTAAACTGTGGGGTTATGGCCAATGTATATATACGTCGGGCATTGTAAATTGTATACTTATTAGTAAATCAATCGTATGGTTGTGTATGTACATTGTGAAATCAGTTATAATTGGTAAGATATTTGGTTTATGAGAAATAATCAACACAGTGGTAATGCATGGGATAGAAAGGCACCTAGGTCCGCTTGACTGGGGCTACCCGGTCAGGTGCCGGTCATGTCCCTTGATTTGGGGCGTAACACCCATGATACTCAGAGCGAGGTGACTGTGGAGGCCTAAATGAATGACCTCTGCTTTGTTGGAACTGTCCCTTAGATGGAGCACCCCTGAAGCTGCAAGAATCTCGAGGCCTCCCTTTCTTCTCTATCCTGAAAGCAAGCGAACTCAATATCACGAGCAATATCAACTGCATCCTCAAAAGAAATACCATAACTCTCTCTCGAGTCATCAGAATACGAAGGTGATAGTTAAGTCATTTACAAACCTCTTAATCCTCTCTTGTCACTCGGAACTATCCAAGAAGAATGACGAGGTAGCTCAGAAAACCTCGCCTCATACTAGGTCACAATCATGTCCCCTTGTCAAAGCCACTCGAACTGACTACAGAGCTCCTCCCTCTGAGACTATGGTACCCACTTCTCCAAAAAAGATAATGGAGAACTCCTGCACTGACAACGGCACTACACCTACCGGCCTACACTGCTCATATGCCTCACACCATGTGAAGGCAACACCAATGAACAGAAATGCGGCGAATGCCCCTCCACTAGACTCAAATACCCCTATCGTCTGACATATATGCTGACATTTGTCAAGGAATCCTTGGGCATCCTCACCCCGAGCACCACTGAAAAATGGAGGTTGAATCCTACTGAACCTCTCCAGATGACACCGCTCACCGTGTGGCATAGCCGAAACCATAAAATCTAGAACTAGTACAATCGACTGAGCTAGAGCTGCTCCCGGTGTCTGTAAACCCTACATCACCTGCTCGGGTGTACGAGCAGTGGGGCTCTAACTGCCTCCACCGCCTCTCCCTACCTGAGAACTAGTTGCTATAGTAGTGGCTAAAACTACCTAGGCTAGGCCATTGAAAACTAATAGAATCTAGGCCAATGTCTCCTGGAAACCCGGTATCACAATGGGCACTGCCGGTGCCTGAACAGGTGCTACTGGAACATGTGCAGTTGGGGCTTGCTCCCGAGCCTGGGCAACTAGTGGAGCAACAAGTGCTGCCCTCGCGGCTCTACCCCTACCATGACCACTACCACGTCCCTAGGATTTAGTGCCCTCAGTAGGTGGTACTAGTGGTTGACCGCCTCGTCATGTAGCGCGAGTCCTCGCCATCTACGAGAGAATAGAACACAGAAGTTTAATTCTCGGATCGATAAAGTCACACGACAAGAATTTCAGGAATGTGGTGTTTTCCTAAGGGTTCTACAGCCTCTCAAGGATAAATACTGACATCTTCATACCGATCTGCGAGACTCTACTAAACCTGCTCATGACTCGTGAGACCTAGTAACCTAGGCTCTGATACCAACTTGTCACGACCCAAACCCACCTAGTTGTGATGGCGCCTCTTGTGAAGACGAGGCCAGCCAACAGAACATTAATTTCTCCAATATCTAACAGTTACTAATCATAAATAAGCTTAAAGAAAGAATATTATAACCAGCAATATGGACATAACTACGATAACAAGAAAAGCCAACCCTAATCCAGCCCGCAATCAGGGTGTCACAAGTTACGAGCTACTACAGGGTTTAATAGCTACTACAAGACTGTATCCAAGAACATAATCCCAAGATAACGAAGAACAAATAATAAAGAAGAAACAGGACTGTGGATGCTGACAGCTACCTCGTCTCTCTGGTCCACATGGTCTGGATGGAAATCACTGCTTAGGAACGAACTATGCTATACCTGTATTTGCACACATGGTGTAGTCAGTAATGTGAGTACTCTGACCCAGTGAGAACTAAAAATAAATAATATCTGAGAACATAGAAATTCCACAAAAGCACAATTTATGCTATCTCAATAAGTAATATCAAGTAAACAATAGAAATCAGTGAGATACAGTAAGAAAACTCTTTAAAAACAGTTAAAACCATTTTGCTCAATGAATAAGAGATACTCAGGAACCAGCCCCTTGGGCACCACATAAAACTTTAAGTACAATATCAGCCCCGCGAGCTCCGTATCAATCACTCAGTAAAACATCATCCCCTCGGGCTCACTCTCACTCACATGGGTACCCGCGCTCACTATGGGTGTGCAGACTTTATAGAGGCTCCTACAGCCCACACGCTATCAACAAGGCCTGAAAGCCTGCACATAATACACTCGAGGCCTAAAAGCCTCCTCACATAATAGTCGAGGCCCGAAAGCCTCCTCACCAATCACTCGATGCCTGAAAGCTTCCTCACAAATCACTCATCATGCCCTCACGTACAGACCTCGGCCTCAAGCAGTCCAAAAATAGTCAAAAGCCCCTCGAGCATCAGTAAAACAATATTACTCAGCTCAAATAATAGTTCAAATATCAGTTAAAACTCCAAGTTTGAGAAAAATATAGCTGAGTTCATGATACAGTGTAAATCACATGAACTGAGTTCAAAATATATTTCAAGTAGTAAGGAATATAGTGATGATAGTTCATAAGTGGTTAAAACAGTTGGCAATAAGCCCCAAACATGGTAACAAGCCCTAATAATAGTGAATGACAACAAGTCATAGCTAATACTCAGTAAAATATCATTCAGACTGGACCAAGTCATAGTCCCTAATAGTAAATGACCCTGCGATCTTTTGTTGATCGCGTTTCTCATCTCAACAGAACGCCAAGTTGTGCAATTCTGGGGTCTCAAGCCCTCGGGACATCATTTAAAGTCATTACTCACCTATAGCCAGCCAAGAGTCTAGCTCGCCAAGCCGTTGCCCCTCAAATCGACCTCCTCGCACGTAGAATCTGTCCAAAACCACAAGGCATGTGTTACAATAAAATAACGGAACATAACCCAATGGAAGATACTCGAAAAGCATCAAAAATCATGAAGTAGGCAAAACTAGAGCCCCAGGACCACTTCTCGTAAAATTATGAAATTCACATCACCGTATTCCTCGTCTCTTCACGAGTCTATACATATGAAATTCATCAAAATCAGATTTACACTGCCCGTTTAAATTTCGATTTGACATTCCAAAAGCCAAGCCCTAGTTATTCAAATTTTACCCAAATTTCTAAGAATTAAATGTTAATTCTTCGATAAAATGATGTTTCTAAGTCACGAGACTTACCTCTAATCAATTCCCATCAAAATCCCCTTCAAACTCTACCCAAAAGCTCTCAAGGTGGTTCAAAAATGGTGGAAAATGGCTATCCTTCGCGAAACAAAATGATTTAAAAATCCCTACTGTCCATCGGTTATTTTCTCGATGCGAACACAGTCAAACCTCCGCGTTCGTGATGAAGAAAATTATTTTGACAAAAAATTGCTCTACACAAATGCGGCACCCCACCCGCGATCGCGATGCTCCAGGACTTATAACTACGCAAACGCGTCCTACTTTGTGTGAACGCGTTTCACAGACCACTCCTCTTACGTGATCATGTTAAACCTATCACAAACACATTGAATAACATAGTTAGGGCCCCAGGCCCCTACTACGCGAATGCAATGAACTGGCAACTCATCTCTTCACGAACACGGACCTTCTCCTACGAATGTGATGACCAAATTTTGTCTGCACCAGCTATGTATTTTCTGCAGCAAAATTTATGTCCAAACTTCCTGTTTAATTATTCGAAATCACCCAGAGTCCTCGGGACTTCAACCGAATATACTAACATATCCCAAAAAAACATACGAAATTATTCCAATCATCAAAACACGTTAAACAACACATAAATTCATCAATTCACATCGGATTCAAGCCTAAGTTTCTTCAAAACATCTGAAATGCACTATCGATCAAAAACCTAGTCAAACAAAGTCCAAATGACCTGAAATTTTACCCGCACATCCAAAATCACCTAACAAAGCTACTGAAACTCTCGAAATTCTATTCTGACCCCCGAATAAAATTCTCACCTACCAACCGGAATTTTCCAAAATTCAACCTTCATCAATTCAAGCCTAATTCTACATCGGATCTCCAAATTCAATTCTGATCGCGATCCTAAGATACAAATCATCCCCTGAAGCTAACCAAATCACCAGAATTCACATCCGAGCCCTCTAACTATATAGTCAACTTTTGGCTAACTTTTCTAAAACAAGATTTCCTCTAAGAGGCTAAGTGCCTCATTTCTAACTAAAACCAATCCAATTCTACCGGCTCAAATATCAATACTGAAATATAGTGAAACATAATATGGGGAATATGGGGTAGTAACTCACAGTATGACAGGCCGGATCATCACATATATAAAAAATAA
The DNA here is from genome assembly GCA_032618575.1 of Nicotiana noctiflora. Lineage (NCBI taxonomy): Eukaryota > Viridiplantae > Streptophyta > Magnoliopsida > Solanales > Solanaceae > Nicotiana > Nicotiana noctiflora. The sequence continues at coordinate 70,627 of JASVEL010007258.1, forward strand.
AAAGGGACAACTGTCTAAAAAATGTGTAATCTTGAAAGCTAAGTGCAAAAATCTAAAACTAAGCTCTAATGAAAGTGATAGTAAAAAAGTTGAGTTGAAGAACCGGTTTCTTGAACTTGACACCTTTGTGCTAGAGCTTAGACCTAGAAATTTAAAAAAAATTAGGAACAGGTAAAAAGAAAGTTGATGACAGACATCTCGTAATCTAGGAAAAATGAAATATGAGTTGTACAAAAGGGATGAGCAGATAAGAGACCTAAAGAAGATCTAAGAAATGTTAAGAATGAAATATACAGAGCTTGTAATGGAATAAGTTCTCTGATGCACTATCACAACTACAAGAACACCATAGTAGTAATAAGAAAGGACTTGGCTATGGGACCCATGAACCTAAGTGGGATTCCTAATGCAAGTATGTAACACTTCCTGAGAACAAAATCTGCACACATTGTGGTAAGATTGGTCACTAAAAAGTGAATGTAATCTAAAAGAAAAGGCTAGTCAAAAGATCAAACTTTTGTTCAAGGGAAGAATAGGCTACCAGGATGGGCTAAAAAGGATTCGATTCACCATTTTCTATATAGAAAGGAACCCAAACTAGTTTGGGTTCCTAATACTAACCCTAGATTTCCTTTTGCAGGTCCAATTGATGGGGAGCAGCCAAATAAGGTACATGGATAGTGGCTACTCAAAGCATATTACTTGAAGCAAGAACCAGTTCCTTTCACTTGAGGACCTTAACAGAGGTAATGTCTCATTTGAAAATTTTAAGAAAGGTAAGATCATTGGGGATGGAATGTAGGTAATACAGACTCACATTCCGTTGAGAATGTCTACTTGATAGATGACTTTAAATATATTCTAATAAGTGTATCACAACTGTGTGACATAGGTAACTTAGTATCATTCACATGTACAAATATCTGTGATAAATCTTACTATTGACATGATTTTTTTGATGGGATAACGAGTAAAAGATATGTACATTGTCGATTTGTCCACTCTTAAAAAAATTAACTCACTTACTTAAGTGTGTTTGTCACACCTCCTTTTTAGGCACCCACCATTCCATTTAAAGTGACAATATTTAAAATGGGATTATTTTATTTATTTCAGAGTCGCCACTTAGAATAAATTAAGGTGTCCCAAGTCAATGATTTATTTAAATCCAAATCGAGGAAATTTTGACTTTCCAAATGAACTCTGCAAACCAGAAATTCTAAGTAAGGAATTTTGTTGACCCAGGGAAGATGTTAGACACCCCCGGATCTCGTGGTTCTAGCACGTTCACTTAAACTATTTTAAATGGCTAAAATATCTGATTTTAATACATGTTATAAATTATGTTCATTCAATCAATACTAAACATTTTCAATAACTTAGAAATTGTACATTTAAATAATTGGATAAAAACGGGTCTAATCTTGATCTGGACCCAACCCCCCAGACAAGTGTGTGGGTCAAACATGTGCCTGGGTTATTCATTTATAGTCTACGCCGAGTAAAACAAACTATAAACTTTTAGACGACAACTCCACTCATGTGAATCATCTATTGAAGTTGTTTCCAATTAATTTATGCGAAGCGATAATTTATGAAATGATTCTGATTTAGCTAAACTTGTTACTACATGATTGGAAAAGCAGAACTTGCCACTTTACTTAATTAAGTCTCTATTAATCACATTTCCTATCTAAATAGGATAGAACTTTCAAAGGTCTAAAGTTTTCGATCCAAACTTTCACTGTGGTGTACTTTATACAAGAATTCAAAAAGGGTCAAATCATACAAAACTTTGCACAAATCACATTAACACTTTTCGATATACTGTAAGGATTTACAAATACTAAGAATCTGTGTAGGGTGATTTCTAGTCCACTTGTTCACTAATGATATCACGGATTCAACCCAAAATTCCCATGACCTATTTAAATTACTTCCCTAATTGTTAAGTTGCTTATAACACTTATTCAAACTCGAAATTCCAGCAAACAATCCTACCATAACAAGAGCTTAACGGTGCTCCAAAATAAATTTATACTTGCATCCGGTTCTGTACAATGTTTCAACACCTAAGAGTAATTCAAAGCAGAGTCAAATCAACAAGTAATCGTTGGAGGCCATTTTTAAACACAAGAATAAACTATTACAACTTTAGAACAATATATAGTTCTACGCACTCGAAACTAACAGTTAGTCGAAACAATCATGCTTCAATTGTTTCAAATTAATAATACAAATTTCATTGTATTTTAAAACAGTCCTAGTTTAAATTACAACAATCCAAACACGGCAAGGTTTATTCCAATTTAAACATGTAAGAAAAGGCTATGTAGATTTGAATAAAAAGAAACAATATCTATTTTGACAACAATTTCTGGGATAGCACTTTACATCAGCTGCATTTCGAATGCATAGCTGGAATTCGAAGACAAAATAGAGGAGAAAGGATTAGTAAAGAGATCACCGTAAACAACAACAACAAATAGCTAACGGAGTAGTAGCAGATTCAAAAACCCAGAAATAACTCAAACCAGCTTAAACAGAAACCTTCAAACGAACAAAACTTAAACAACTTAAACAGAAACCTTCAAGTGCCTAGAACACTCGAATGTGAAACAAAACTGAGAAGAATTTATACTGCTTCTAATTCTAAAACCAGTGTAACAATGTTACTAGGACGGGATTGCTCGCTCAAGAACACTATATGTTCGGATCTTAAAAGGAAGGAGTCTTATGAAGGTTCAATTCAACTTGTGGACTAAAGAAATACGGATTCAAAACAAAGCCCCAAAGGTAAGGGAGCAATGTTTTCTTTTTAAACTCATACTAATTTCCAATGTAATAAAATTGTTTGATATTTTTTAACTGCCCAAAAAAATTGTCTGTTTCTGTTTGGCAGAATGTTTATTTTATCCTACTCCCCTCTTTCAATCAACTCTCTTTCCTCCGGATTATTAGGTCCTAATGAGTAGTCAAACTCATTTTTTTAAGAAAAAGTAGTCTTCCACTATTAGTTGTCTACTAATTATTCAATCTCACTAAAGAATGTTTCCTCTTTTGACTAACTGTCACGACCCCAAATCCGGTCGTGATGACGGCCAGCACATTTCTAGGCCAGCCTGACCAATCATTAATAACGACGGAGCTAGGAGCTCGCTTTATCCCATTTAAAGATATTAAAACATGAAACAACAGTGATACACATATCGCAAAGGGGGAACCAAGTCCCAAAATATACCAACACCTATAGACCGAAGGGTCAAGAGTCATGAGCCTCTAATGAACATAGTGTAATAATGGTTTACAAGATACCAAGTGCGGAAGGAAATAGCAATACAGAATCAAAAGACAGTAAGAAGGAATATCGGGTCCTGCGGACTCTGCAGCTACCTCGAATATCCTACAGATGTCGCCTCGAACAGCTACAGGATCACTGCTGAGAGGTACCTGGATCTGTACACAAGGTGCAGGGAGTAAAATGAGTACTGCCAGACTCAGTGGTAATAAACAGGGGTAAGACATCGTAGATAAGAAATCCGCAATAAAGCACTATGTAAAGCTGTAATCAAATACCCTGTCACAGAATCAATATCAACTGTACCTGTACCAACAAGTACCAGCAAAATAGTATAACAGCTATCGGATGTAGCTAAATGCAATGCAATGCATGATATGACCGCTACGGCGCGTAGCCCGATCCAATTTGGGTACCCGTGCTCACTGTGGGGGTTCAGACTCCGGAGGGGCTCCTACAGCCCAAGCATAATATTACTGCGGCGTGTTGTTCGATCCAACATATATAACGCTGCGGCGCGCAGCCCAATCCACTACCAGTCAGCTAATATGCAAATGTAGCCTCGCAGGCTCAAAAGTGGTTTTGAAAACTCTTTTATCATTTTTCAGTTGAAAACAGTGATATCAAAGTTCCAGAGATTGGAAATAACATGATAACAGTAAATAGTTATGTATTGGTAGTAAACTAGCATGTCAATATCACAAGACAATGATAACGATCCTCGCGGGATCCAATAGCTGGCTCACAGCCCATAAATATGCTCGACCATCCGAGAAGGAGGTCTAACGGCTCAAGAGTAGCAATATCACAATGTAGTATGCAGCCATTCGAGAAAGAGGTTCGACGGCTCAAGAATAGCCTAATATCATAACACAGTAACAACAGGTCGGATTAAGCTATAGTCCCCAATTCACAATCAACCTCGCACTCACAAGAGAGTGCGTGTCTCGCCGCTATATAGCATCACAAAGTGGTGTACCGGGGTTTCGAACCCGCTGGTCATCACCCACATCTATTACTCACCTCAATTCGGCTCGACAACTAGTCCGCAATGCCCTTGCCACGAGAATCAAGCTCCGCACACATAGAATCTGATCAAATACAGTAAATACACATCAAATTAGACCAATGGAACAATACCCAGTCAATACAACTCAATTTACATCAAAATTCCCAAAGTTGTCAAAAATCGACTTTCGGTACGCTTCTCGAAAAAATACGAAAGTCACATATTCGGAACCCTCATCTAAACACGAGTCTAGGCATATAAAATTTACCAAATTCGGACTCCATTTGCCCACTCAAATTAGTGATTTTCTATAATTTAGGCCTAGGGCCAAAACCCACCTTTAATCTTCCATTTACAGGGAATTAACCAAGGATTTCATGATAAAATTATGTAATTAAGCCACAAAACTTACCTCCGACGAAACCCCGATGATTTTCCAGCAATCACCCGTGAGTCTCTCTCTCTAGAACTCAAAATTTGTGTTTTGGGGTGTTAAACCCGCGACCGACCAGTTCTGGTTTTTAATTCACTGCCAGAAAATTTTACCCTACGCGTTCGCGATGCCCCTCACGCGAACGCGATGCCTTATACCAGTCCTTCATCACGAACGCGACACACAGTCACGCGTCCGCGAAGACCATTCTCCCCAGCCTGGATTTTTCCTCTACGCGAACGCAACATGCCTCACGCGTTCGCAATGCGTTATGAATTCCTTATACACGAATGCGACCTTCACCCACGCGGTCGCGATGCTTCACAGTCTTCCCTATATGCGAACGCGAACCCATCCTCGCAAACGCGATGCACTACCTAGCCCGGCCTACGCGAACGCGACCCCAGGAACGCGATCGCGATGCTTTGACCCGCCTGGCCTTCGTGAACGTGGGCCTTGCCCTCGCGAACGCGAAGGCTAAAATCCTGCCCAGTGATCTGCAATTTACAGCAGACTTTTCCTTGCTTCAAAATGCCGGATGATGGTCCGGATTCACCCCGAGGCCCCCCGAACCCCAACGAAAACCACCAATGAACTCCAAAACACGATACAAACTAGTTCCAATCTTCAAAACATGTCTAACAACATCAAATCCCACGATTCACATCGGATTCAAGCCTAAATTCCTTAAAACTTTCCGAATTACACATTCGATCTAAAACCCGACCAAATGACGTCCGAATGACCTGAAAATTTGCGAACATATCCAAAATCACATGACGAAGCTACATAAATTGTAGGAATTCCATTCTGACCCCCGGATCAAAATCTCACCTACCCTTCGGATTTTGCCAAAATTCAACCTTAGCCAATTCAAGCCTATTTCTACACCGGACCTCCAAATTCAATTCCGATTGCTCCCCTAAGTCACAAATCACCTCTTGGAACTAACCGAATCATCAAAATCCGATTCTGAGTCCTCTAACTAAATAGTCAACTCCAGGTTGACTTGCCATATTCAAGTTTCCTTCAAAAAGGCTATATGCCTCATTTTCAATCCAATTCACTCCTAGCTCACCCGATAAACTCTAACACTGATATAAAATCATAAAACATATAATTAAAACATAACGGGGTGGTAATTCCCGTGACGACGGGACGGGTCGTCACACTAACCCACTAGTATTTTAATTATTACCTAGTGGCCCCCTTAATCATTAAAGATTAAAATTATAAATTAACCCCCATGATTACCCCTGAAATTACTTTTTTTACACATCAGCTATACCAAACATCCCCACACTTAACTATTTAGGACTCTACCTTATTTTAGCTGTAAACAAACTAGCTAAACTATAAAAAAAGGCAAATGTTTTCAGGAATGAAAAATATGCATTAGAGAGATTGGGAACCATGACTTATCTAACTTTGAACAACTACCAATCTAATACCCTCTGTGTAACTACTGAACGAATACAGATTCAATACGCAAAATAAAACTACAAGAGAAAAAACATCAAACCAAAACCTGAAGACTTCAAACTATCTAATTATTCTTATTAGAAGAAGAACCTACGTACACAACTTGAATTGGAATTTATCACAAAATCCTTTTAAACTAACATCTTACTGCTTTGGATTTACTAAATTAACATGTGAATACTTAATAACAGAAGTAGAACTGAAGAATCAGATAGAGCTCAAACCAAACAAAACGAAACATCACAGGGAATAACACATGATTGAAAAATATAAAACTATACGAATGGGACGAAATAAATACAACTAATCCTATTGACAACAAAGAACTGTAAACCAGAAAAACACAAATAAAAACACACACAATAATCATTCTTAATAAAACCTGAATTAGCTAATGAAAGAAACTTACTTAACCTATAACTTACGACATATGCCTATCAATTAATAGAAGAATGGACTAGAAAAGTGTCCAAAAAGAGGAGGGGAGTTAATTAACTTGGGAATGCATTAATATAGCTTAATCGGATAAAAGGGAAAAACATAGTGATAATCAAAAAAATTATAGAAAACAGCAAGAGAAAATACCTGAGAACGGGCTAAACATCCAATTTGTTTTTGTCAAACTTGAAACACTAAACCAAAGCCTCGATTTTGACCACACGTGATCTTAGCCATGTGTTTTGAAGTGAAAACACCTGGCCAAGATCCACCATGGTCTCAATCACCTTCGAACTCTTGATTTCAATTTGGGCTTCCAACTTGGATTTAATATTTGAGACGGTGGAGGATGATTTGATGAAAACGAGCATAATATTTCGATTGGGGGTGGTCAGATGGTCAAATGTATTAGTTTGGGGTTAAAGGGAGATGGCTCCGCCACCGGGATCTTGTGGTGGCAGCTAGGGTTCGTAACTAGAAATTGAAATTCGAAGAGTTCTATCTTGAATTGAAAGTGAACTGGCTTGGGGTTGGAATGGGGATGTTATGGGGGTGATATGGTGTAAAGGTGGGGTAGTTAGGGCCACCGGAACCGCCGTGAGGCAATGTTCGGTGGTGGAGTGCGGCGGGGCATCTCTGAAGGTTTGAGGAAGAAGAAATGTATTAGGGTTTAGCATTTTTGGTTATTTTAGCGTTTTGGTATATTAAAATGGGCAAATTATTGTGAGTCGTAGGATCAAATGAAATTGATGGCTAGGATCTGCCAAATCAGGGGCAACAACATCATTTGGTTAAGTTCAGGGAATGAGTTGACACGGGTAGCAGATCGGGTTATTTGAATGGGTAGGGTGGATGGGATCTCAGCCGTTGAACTGGTGTAATCAAACGGTTCAGGGGAGACGTAATAAATGCAACGTCGTTCGGACGTTGTATTGGTCGGGTCTCATTGGACGGGGTAGGGGTTCACAATTGGGCCTGGTAAGGTTTGGAAATGGTATTTTGACTTGGGCTTGGGGGAAAATTGGCCTGGTCCAATTTCTTTTATTACTTTTCCTTTCTCTTCTTTCCTTTTTATTTCCTAATATTAGTTTCTTCTCTTTTTTTGTTTAAAACCAAAAATCCTAAATTAAGTTATAGAACTATATTAATTTATAAAATTTCTAATAAACATCTAATCATATTTCAATACACATAATTAACTAAAAAATAAAATCACACCATTTGACATTAGATGTTAATATGTAAAGTAACTTATTTTCGTGATTTTTGTCATTTTTGTAAAATGAATTGCTTAATTACTTCTATTAAAATCCAAATGTAAACATAAAATATTATTATTATTTTTCATATATTAATTTAACAAATAAACACGCACAAATAAAAAAGAAAACAAATACGAAAAATAACAAATAAATCCACGAAAAGTCACACACAACACTTAAAATATTTTATTTTGGATTTATAGGAGTAATTCTCATCATAGGGCAAAAATCACGTGCTCACAGCTGCCCCTCTTTGCGCGTAAACGTGAAGCATTTCCGTGCAAAGATAAATGAGCGGATACGAGCGATTTTTGCCTGTTTGAGTACTCCGTGTGAAGCATTTCTTAAAATATTTGATCGAGCCTTTGCTTCGGGAGGCCTCCTACTATCCTAGGCTAAACGAGAATCAGGCCAATGTAGTTCGGAAATTTTTGGTAACTAGGACTACCATGGACTAAGACCTTGTTGTTACAGTTGCTGTTGCTACTGCTACCATTTACTGACCTCTTTATTACACCGAAAGGAATATTGAAGATAAGCTAACTATCTCTATCAACTATGAGTTACAAGATTCCTATCTATAATCCTTTTGAAACTTGATCTTGAGTCTTAGCTGATTTTGCCAAAGTCTTCGAAGTGAATCTTGATGCCCGCAAGTTGTAAGTACTTGTTTCTTTCTGCAGCATTTGAGCTAAGACGGGATTGGCAAGGCTTGTGATTTCTATCAGATTTCGAGCAGTTCGCCCTTCCATTCGCCCCAACGTTCAAACTCATTTCTTTTTTCTTTTCTTCCTTTTCTTCTCATTTTGGATAGAAACTTGTTGCATCGGTCAACTTGCGTCTTATGTTTTGTGATCAAACTACCTTAAGACATCCAAGACACATGAAGGAACAAAATTTTCTGCCCCAGTTTGCACTAGCAAAATTTCGTGAGTTAGTTATGACATGTATCGAAGCAATCGTATCAAGATTGTGTATCATGTGAATGGATTGAGGTGGTGTGGGGAAATGGACGGGTTATGAAGTGATTCAATAGGTTATGCCATTTTTAACGGGTTATACATTAAGGTCATCGGGTTACGCCGAGACTTGGGAAGATAAGGCTCATTGGGTTATGCCAGGGAGATCCACGAGTTATGCTAGGATTTAACGGGTTATGCCGAGACTTGGAAAGATAAAGGCACCTTAGGTTATGCCAGGGAGATCCATGTGTTATGCTAGGATTTAATAGGTTATGCCGTTAAGGTCATCGGGTTATGCCAAGACTTAGAAGGAAAAGGCTCCTTGGGTTATGCCAGGGAGATCCGCGGGTTATGTCGGGATTTAACGAGTTATGCCATTAAAGTCATCGGGTTATGCCGAGATTTGAAAGATAATGGCTCATTGGGTTATGCCAGGGAGATCCGCATGTTATGCCGGGATTTAACGGGTTATGCCAGGATTTAACGGGTTATGCCGTTATGGTCATCGGGTTATGTCAAGACTTGGACAGATAAAGGCCCCTTGGGTTATGCCAGGGAGATCCATGGGTTATACTAGGATTTAACTTGTTATGCTGTTAAGGTCATCGGGTTATGTCAATACTTGGAAAGATAAAGGCTCCTTGGGTTATGCCAGGGAGATCCACGGATGATTAGGCAGGATATGGCAATAATGCACATTTCCGAGGACATGGCGCTTGATAGGAAAGTCTGGAGGTCTAGAATTAGGGTTGTAGGATAGGGGCTTCTAGAGCTTTTCGTACTTCTTTCCTGAGGCTAGGTGTGGTTTGGTAGGGCCCTCCATAGATGTCTTGCATTTTGTATTGTGCTCATTTTGGTAGTCACTGTTAGGTGTTATTGCATGCCTTTAAATTTACGATTTTATGTGTAGTTATCTATTTATGCATTTTCTGCTGGAGTTACTAATGCTCTTTTGTTTTTTCTTATCTTTTTCTGTTCTTTCTCTTCCCTTTCACTTAAGGTCGATTGGAAACGTCCTCTCTTCCCTTCCGGGTAGGGGTAAGGCTTGTGTACGTATTACCCTCCCAAGGCCCCACTTTGTAGGAAAAAAATGGGTAGTTTTTGTTGTTGTTGTTGCTGTTAAGGTCATCGAGTTATGCTGAGACTTGGAAAGATAAGGACTCCTTGGGTTATGCCAGGGAGATCCATGGGTTATGCCGGGATTTTACGGGTTATGCCGTTAAGGTCATCAGGTTATGCCGAGACATGAAAAGATAAAGGCTCGTTGGGTTATGCCAGGGAGATCCACGGGTTATTCCGGGATTCAACATGTTATGCCGCTAAGGTCATCGGGTTATGCCGAGACTTCGAAAGATAAAGGCTCCATGGGTTATGCCAGGGAGATCCGCGGGTTATGCCGGGGTTCAACGGGTTATGTCGTTAAGGTCATCGGGTTATGTCGAGACTTGGAAAGATAAAGGTTACTTGGGATATGCCGGGGAGCTCCACGGGTTATGTTGGGATTTAACGGGTTATGCCCTTAAGCTCATCGGGTTATGCCGAGACTTAGAAAGATAAAGGCTCCTAGGGTTATGCCAGAGAGATCCGCGTGTTATGTCGGGGTTCAACGGGTTATGCCGTTAAGGTCATCAGGTTATGCCGAGACTTGGAAAGATAAAGGCTCCTTGGGTTATTCAAGGGAGATCCACGGGTTATGCCGTGAAGTTCATCGGGTTATGCCGAGTCTTGGAAAGAGAAGGTTCCTTGCTTCCATGATTTGTTTTTCTTTTTGAGATTTTCGTTTTCACTTATTTTCTTCTTCTTTTCCTCCCCCTCTTTTTTCCTTCTTGTTTTATTTTATTCTTTTCAATTAACAAAAAATGCATGAAATATTTTTGGGAAACTTCCTTTTTGGTCGTTTTTCCGTTGCAAAATTGTTTCAACGCTTGCGCATTTCATTCCTTTTTGGGTTGCGCCCGCTTCTTGAATGGTTGCTTTGAATAGAACCTTTCTTCACCAAAGAAAATTTATTATTTTAAAATGGTGATTGATTTTGTGGCCTTGATCTTTCTGATTGGTTGATCCAGGCCTTTTTTCCGTTGAGAACTTGGCTGTTTGTTGGCCTTGAGGGTGACCTCTCTTCAAACCAATCTGGTTTAACTCTGCAAGCTTCATTATGACTAGCTCGTGTGGGCTCTGACCTTTTCACTTTATTCAAATTTTGAGACCTTTGCCTTTGATTTTATTTCTTTTCAAACATTTTTGCTTTGAAGTATCAGCCATTATGGTCAGTCAGGATTGGACTGACACACTTGCTGCGGTTGGGCATTTATTTAAAATTTAACCAGGCAGAGCATTGAGAAACCAGTCCTGCCACTTTTCTTTGCAGTGATTCAAGAATAAGAATTGAACCAAAAGAGATTCAAAGAAGAAATATACAATGTAAAACGGATGAGTCTAAAGATAAGCGTTCCTTCTGGGGAAAAAGAATGACTTATCTGGGGTGTACATGCTGGCTTCAAATTAACAAGACATGCTTCTTGGACTGGATTCTTGACCCACAAACTTTCCAGCATCTCGTGAACCCCTTTGATCCACGTTTCAAAAACAGGGAACCTTGCCAATACTCTATTAGTGATGAGATGTCTTCTTTTCGGCCGACAACGCCCTTTGCAGGTTTTTGCAAATTGACCTCTCTCATTTCCTTTCTCGCTATCGCCTGATAGAGCTCTCTGCAAGTTTTCACTAAGCAGACTCTCTCATTTTTGGTTTCTCTGCTCACTATTGCCTTATGGTGCCCGAAGGTTTTCACCGATAAGACTCTCTTATTTTTCTCTCTCAATTCAGGTTGTATCAGATTCCATCAATGACATTTTTCACTTCCCTACTTTTGCCAATTGATATGAAGGACTTGAACTAGGTCTTTGGGTAGAAAGGAATTTGGGTGGAATTACAACTTTGGAACCATTTCGATGGATCCAAACCGAACCGTCATATCATCTGCCCCAGTTTCAATTTTGGGAAATTAGGATTTACGGTTTGGTGTGACTGAACCTCAGGGAGATGTTGCCTACATATCCTTTTGGAATCAAGTTAGAACATAGTTCAGGTGTTCTTTGGGTATAATAAATATTTTTTGGTTGGTTGGTGCTTTAGGATTCCAACGAGGGTAGCCAAAGAAAGGTAATCGGCTCAAAATGGTTTGCAAAAGGGTGGATACTGTTTGGATAAAGGGAACAAAAGACTTCATCATCTCAATTTAGGCAAAACATCATCGTAGTAAACTTTAGACATAGTACCTTTTGACTGCGTCTGGGTTTACCACTATTTCAGGATCATTTCCTCCAATATCACCTAGATACAATGCTCGTCTCGGTAACATTTTCCTGATGATGTATGGACCTTTCAAATTAGGAGCGAATTTTCCTTTCGCTTCCTGGTGATGGGGAAGAATACCCCTCAATACCAATTGCCTGACTTCAAAATTCCTGGGTCGTACTTTTATTGTAGTAAGCCTGAGCCATTCTTTGTTGGTACAACTGCCCATGACAGACTGCAGCCATTCATTTATCATCAGTTAAAATCAGTTGCTCCAAACGATTCTGAACCCACTCGCTATATTCTATCTTTTCTTCAACAAGATTTGGAGCGAAGGAATTTCCACCTCTGCCGGTATCACAGCTTTGGTTCCATAAACCAACAAGTATGGGGTGGCTCCTACCGACGTGTGTACTGTAGTGTGATATCCCAGTAACGCGAAAGGCAACTGTTCATGCCACTACCTGGAACTTTGGATTGTTTTTCTCAAAATCTTCTTGATGTTCTTGTTCGCCGCTTCAACGGCGCCGTTGGCTTTGGGTCAATAAGGAGAGGAGTTCCTATGCGTTATTTTGAATTTTTTGCATACATCTCCCATCAAATGACTATTCATGTTCGATGTATTATCTGTGATAATAGTTACAGGAATATCAAAACGACAGATAAGATTTGAGTGTACAAAGTCCACTACTACATTCTTATTGATTGCTTTGAGAGTGATAGCCTCGACCCATTTTGTGAAATAATCGATGGCAACCAATATGAATCTGTGACCATTAGATGCCTTTGGCTCAATTGGACCAATGACGTCCATTCCCCAAGCGACAAAAGACCAAGGTGATGACATAGGATGTAGCTCTGTTGGAGGTGCATGAATCAAATCTCCATGCACTTGACACTGATGGCATTTCCGGACGAAACTAAAAAAATCCTTTACCATAGTTATCCAATAATAACCAGCTCGTAAGATTTTCTTGGCCAAAACATATCCATTCATATGAGGCCCGCACACTCCTGCCTGCACTTCTTGCAAGATTTTCCCTGCTTCTTTGCTGTCTACACATCAAAACAGGTTAAGATTTGGGGTTCTCTTGTACAAATCTTTGTCGCTCAAAAAGAAACCACTTGCATGTCGCTTGATGGTTCTCTTATGATCTCCAGTAGCATGTTCGGGGTACTCTTGTGTTTTCAGAAACCTCTTGATATCGTGGTACCATGGCTTGATATCTGGTTCTGCCTCGAACACATTGCAGTAACTGTGTTTTTCCTTGATTTGGATTTCCAAAGGATTGATGTGGGCGTTGGCTGGATATAGTAGCATCAAAGCTAATGTGGCAAGTGCAAAAACTAATTCATTGTGACACCGCAGGATATACTTGAACTCTATTGATGTAAACCGCTTGCTGATATCCTCCACCTATTGTTGGTAAGGAATGAGCTTTACGTCTCGGTTCTCCCATTCACCTTGAGCTTGTCTGATAATCAAGTTAGAATCTCCCATGACCAGTAAGTCTTTGACATCTTGGTCAATTGCCATATTCCTGCCCATGATGTAGGCCTCATACACAGCTATATTGTTTGTGCAAAAGAAACAGAGTCGAGCCGTAGCTGGGTAGTGTTAATCGGTGGGAGAGATCAAAATTGCCACAATCCCTACGCCTTTTGGCGTTTACTACTCCATAGAAGAACATTTTCCAAGCATGTGTATCTTCAGGGACTACTTCTATTATATTTACCTCCTTATCTGGAAAGTAGGTATTCAATGGTTGGTAGTCCTTATCAGTCGGGTTTTCGGACAGGTGATTCGCCAATCCTTGGGCTTTCATTGCCGTTCGGGTGACATAGACTATGTCGAATTCAGTAAGCATAATTTTCCATTTTTCCAATCTTCCGGTGGGCATTAGTTTTTGGAATATGTACTTCAAAGGATCCAAACTGGAAATGAGCTGAGTGGTGTGAGCTTGGAGATTGTGTCTCAACTTTTGAGCGACCCATGTCAAAGCGCAACATGTTCTTTCCAACAAAGTGTACTTGACTTCATAACTAGTGATCTTCTTGCTCAAGTAGTAGATCGCCTGTTCTTTCTTCCTCGTTGCATTGCGCTGCCCGAGGACACAACCAAAAGAGATTTCTAAGACTGACAGATACAAAAATAGGGGTCTCCCTTGTTCTGGTGGGACTAAAACCGTAGGATTTGACCAATATTCTTTGATCTTGTCGAAATCCTTGACAATCAATTGTCCATTATATTGCGGAATCCTTTCTTAGCAACTTGAATATGGGCTCACATGTGGAGGTCAATTGAGCGATGAAAGGACTGATGTAGTTTAATCAGCCCAAAAGACTCATTACCTCTTTCTTGGTTCTTGGAGTACGTAAATCCTTGATAGACTTTATTTTTGTTGGGTCTAACTCGATACCTCTCCTGCTAACTACAAAGCCCAAAAGTTTACCAAATGGGACCCCGAAGGAGCACTTAGCCGGATTCAACTTCAAATCATACTTGCGCATCCGTTCAAAGAATTTCTTCAAATATTGAACATGATCATCCTGGGTTCTGGACATGATGATTACATCGTCCACATATACCTCTATCTCCCGGAGCATCATATCATGGAAAATTGAAGTCATTGCTTTCATGTAGGTCGCCAAAGCATTCTTCAAACCAAATGGCATGAACGTATAACAATATGTACCCCAAGGTGTAGTGAAAGCGGTTTTCTCATCTTCTTCCTCATCCATCAGCGCCTGATGATATCCTGTGTTACAGTCCACGAAGGACAGTATTTCATGTTTGGCATAGTTATTAATAAGGATGTGGATGTTGGGAAAGGGGAAGTTATCTTTGGGACTTGCCCTATTCGAATCTCGGTAATCCACACACACCCGAGTTTTCCCATCTTTCTTCGATACCGAAACTATATTAACCTGCCACGTAGTATACTGGACCACCCGGATTACCCCTGTTTTCAACTATTTTGTGATCTCTTCATTGATTTTGTCACTGATGTCAGTCTTGAATTTCCTGTGTTTCTATTGAACTAGGGGACAATCAGGGTAGGTTGGCAATTTGTGCACCATTAGATCAACACCTAATCGTGGCATGTCATCGTATGACCAAGAAAACACATCTTTAAATTCAAACAAAAGTTGAATTATTGCATCCCATGTTTTCTCATCCATGTGAATGCTTATTTTGGTCTGTCGGACATCTTCGGAAGTTCCCAAATTAAGCGGTTCTGTGTCATTCAAATTTGGCTGAGGTTTATTCTCAAAATTTTCCAATTCTTGATTTATTTCCCTAAAAGCCTCTTCTTCATCATATTCCGATGCTTGGTTCATTATTTCATAGTTAGACAGCTTGTTTGGATCTGGGCATGAAGTCCGTAAGCATGTCATGTTGTTTAAAGCGGCATTATTAGAACTGGAAGAGAGAAAAAGAAAATAGCAAAATCAGAAAGATTAAAGGGAAGTGAATGATGAAATTTGGTATCATTTCTTGGAATTTGAAGATAACAGGGTTTACATTCGAAATTTAAAGACAAAAAACTAAAAAAAACATCCGAGTTACACCTTTGATAACTCGAGATACAGAAAAAGTGGCAGGACAAATCTATCGGGACTCCCTTCTGGTTGGAAATGGCGTAGCCTTCCAATTTTGCAACTGGGGTGTCTGGTCCCATGTAAAGTACCGCAGCAGTGCTCGTCCCTTCCCCTGGCTCGACCATGTGAGCTTTATGAAGCATTTGCCTTATGGCCCCATATATATCTTCTATTTCCTCGGCCGTGAAAATCTCATCATCCTCTTCTTCAATGTATTTTGGTCTGACAAAAGTTTCGCACAAACATGGTAATGGCCGAGGAAACTTCCATCCCTCATTTTTTCTCTTATTTGCCCATCTCACATGCTCTAGGGTATGGTGGAAACCTATCCCAAAGAACTTCTCATTCGAAGGCAGGGTAATGGGTTCCGCTATTCCTTGTAATGATTTCCCAAGCCCTTTTCCTTGTTTAAAACCACGTCGGATCATCTCTTTAGACACCATGACCGATGCATTAGAAAGGAAGGGTTGGGGACAAGGGTCTCGTTCTTCATACTGGTCGGCAAGCACAATTTCAAAAGCCTGATAAACTATGTGTTCGCCTCCCTCTCTTGCTTGAAGGAACGGGAGTGAAGGGCCTCGATATATCGATTGCTCATCTTCCTCGTGGACGATGATCTCTTGGCCCTCATTCTCGAACTTTACCATTTGGTGAAGGGTAGAAGGTATAGCTACAGCCGCATGTATCCAAGGCCTCCCCCGAAGAAAATTGAAGAACGTGTCTATGTCTAGGACTTGGAAAGTGATTTCAAAGTCCTCCGGGCTAATATTTAGAATCAAATTGATTGCTCCAACCGTGTCTCTTTTTATACAATCAAACGCCCGTACACAAATATTGTTGGGTCGAATTCTTTCGGTCCCAATTTCTATACTTTGTAAAGTTGAGAGCGGACAGATGTCTACCCCTGAACCTCCATCCACCATGACTCTTTTCATGTAGTAACCCTCATATTTGACTATTAGGTACAGGGCTCTGTTATGTGCGGCCCCTTCTTGGGGGCAAATCATTCTTGCTGAAGGAGATTTGGTTGACAACAAAGAACTGTTCTGCCATTCTTTCCATTTGCTCTACAGAGGTCTCGACCGGTACATGCAAAGCATTCAAGGTTTTTAGCAGGACCCTCTGATGCTCGGGTGAACTCATGAGCAACGATCCATCACCTCAAAGTCGGGCATTTTCATCTTCTGGAAGAAAATGTCCGCTTCTTCGGCACTCACAGGCTTCTTGGGTGGGAAGGGTTTCCGTGTAGCATTATGTACTTCATGTATGTCCCAGTACTTCTCAGTATAAGTACTTCCCGATAGTTCCCTTTTAACTTCTTTGCCTTTGTAGGTAGTTAACGTTCTTTGATAATTCCAAGGCACTATGGATGGGTCCGCTATCGGTTTTTGCAGTGTGCATCCAATAACTAATGGTTCACTCACACGAGGTGGTTTAACTGTTCCCTGGACCACATAGGTCCCTTTTTGGTGCATAGATTGGTACTCCTCTTTTTAATTCATGCCTTTGTGGCTTCTTTGGGTGACCTCACGGAACATAGAGAACCTCACTTTTCGAGAGCACCCTCTTCTCCATTCTGGTTTCAATCTTCCTTCCAAGCTCAGCCATGGTAGTCTCGATCTTATTTTCCCATTTTTCTTGCTTTGGAGTTGCTATAGGCTTTCTCTCCGTGTCAACAATGGCAATTATGGTTTTCAAAGCAGGATCAAATTCTTTATCTTCACATATCATCCCAATCAGTGGCCTTTGTGAGTGGGCAAAGGATTATTGGTCATATTTAGGGCCTCCTCGTCCCTTACCACTATCTTTCTCTGTTCGATCAAATCCTCAACAGCTCTTTTTAGAGTCCAGCAATTTTTGGTGTCGTGCCCTGCTGCCCCTGAATGATAGGCGCATCTAATGCCCTGTTGATATAATGGTGATTCCGGGTTTTGCCTATTTGGGGGCATGGGTTGTAGGAGGTCCATTTGTATCAGTTTAGGGGGCAATTCAGAATATGGTTAACCGATGGGGGTGAAGGTTTGTCTCCTGGGAGGTTCCTGGGGATGAATGTTATTTAGAGGTGGTTGGGGATTGTAGTGGTTTCATTAAGGAGGTTAATTTCTGGGAGGTGGAGCTTGGATCCGATTGATCTGTTGTTGTGGTCGACAATATGATTGAGAATTCATCACCATGTATGGCTGGGGCTGGTAGGCCACATCTTTATGAGGGTAATAGTGTTCCGGGGCTCTTTCTGAAAAATAAGGCCTGGGGTTACGATATTCCCTCGCTCCTGATACCACCATAGATGTTTCTTCTTTTTTCTTCCCCTTGATATCCCTCCCAACCCACCTTGAATGGCTTGGGAGGTTGCTCTTATGGCTGCCTGACTCAAAATCCTTCCTATAGACCGTTCTCTACCATTTCCCGGATTTTGCCTCTGCGAAAGACTTTCCTATGGTTGACATCATGTTTTGGAAATAATCAGGCTCCTGAGCCTGTAAGAAGATGCTGACCATTTCTATTTAATCTATGGGAGGTTTTACCCTCGAAGCTTGCTCACGCCATTTAATGGCATATTCCCTAAAATTCTCCGAGGACTTCTTCTTGTGATTTGTTAGAGACTTCCAATCCGGCGCGATGTCAATGTTATACTGGAACTACCGAATAAAATCTCGAGCAAGATCATCCCATATGTGCTAGCAGGAGATGTCTTGGTCCATGAACCAATCCGAAGCGATACTGATCAGGCTCTCTCCAAAGTATGCCATTAGTAACTCTTCCCTTGCGACCGGCTCCTCGCAACTGGTTGCAATACCTTTTTAAATGAGCAATGGGGTCGCCATACTTGTCAAACTTAGGTGTTTTAAAACCCGATGGTAAATGGACCAGTGGGACCATACATAGATCGAAGTATGAGACACTCTTCTATCCGCTCAAACCCTGCATGTTCTTCAAACATTGCTCGAGGCTTCTCATTCTTTTGGCTATCTCATCCTGTTCGGACGCCCTAGGGTTTTGGTTTTATCCGGGTACAAACTCGTAATGAGGATGTTGAGGGTATGTATTCATAGCAAACTGAGTAGGTTCCAATGAGAAAGATGGTGCTTGGAAGGTGAACGAGGATGAGTCACAGTTAGACGTGTACAAAGTGAGGGTTGTGTCGCAGCTGGGCAAGGTGGTGCGGTGATTGTGTTTGAGTTTATGCCAGTGACCGGCACATGAGGGTTTGGCTTAGAAGGTGATCCGGCACCGTGAGATGGCATGGTAGGATACCCAAATAGAGTAGGTGGGTAACTGAAATGGACATTAGAGGTTCTACTTGTTATGGGAAATAGTTCAGGGAATCGAGGAATTATGGTTGGCATTTCTCTTCCGCTGTTCTAGGCGTCCCACATTTCCAATATGCGAAGACGCAAGATCCTATTCTCTTCAGCTCTGGTTGATTTGGACGTTGGGATTAATGTGATTGAACTCTATTCTGAGAGAGGTATCGTTGGTGGAGTGATTTTCCAAGACATTTATATGCTCTCTTTTGACCTCGTGAAGTAAGTGTGAACGCTTCTCCTCGATTTTGCGACGGATGGTTGGACGCTTCCCTTTGACCTCGTGAAGTATGAATGCGAGGCCAGACTACCATAAAACCAAACACCTTTCTATAAAACCTAGATTGCAGCCATTAAACGGTTAGTTCGCAACAAATAGCAAATAAGTAATCTCATGTTGGGGGTGTGATGCACTTATACAGTTAACTGGATTTCTACATGTATGGAATCGGTTGGAATGCATCATTCCAACTTAGATTTTTTCTCCCTTTTTATTTTTTTCTTTTAGTTGTGGTCGAATCATATGTGGATTGCCTACGTATCATGTCCACACATGAATCAGACCGAGCGCAATTTGGGTATCAAAAAATAAAAGATATCTCATTTCTTTGCCAAAATATTCTCTTTACATAGCTTAAAATATTTGTGAAAGTGAAAACTAGAGATTTTTGATGCACAAAGGGAAATACAAACTTTAAACGAACAACAGACTCTAAAAGAAATACATACTCTACTAAGCATGCTCTAAAGCTTTTAACTTTTGTGTCTGTGAGGCATTGTTCGGCCTCGCTTCAGATTTTGGCGTAAGATCCCTTTGCATACTTCTCAATTCTGCCATGATTTGGTGGACATGTCCCATAACCGAGGCAAAAAGTGTTGCACGGGCATTTGTTCGCATCTTAGGCATCTCATGGTGATGTAGTGTTCGATTTCTTCGATTCTACCCCGCATCCTATCATTTTCCCTAAGCAGTTGCTCTATCTGTTGATTCTTTGTCCCCAATATCTGAGCATTGCCGGTGATTTGGTCTAGGATCTTATCTGCTTGTTTTTTCATCCGTGTTATCAAGTTATAGCAACGGTCACTATCTGTCCTAGTGTCCTGGGCTTGCTTAAAAGTCCGCTCCTTGAGATTGGTATTTGTTTCCCTTAGGTCAGTGATGATCTCCTCATACCTCTTTTTATTTGTTGCAGATGAAGCGCTTGTTGGTGTGTTACCCTCCTCCATCTTGTCTGAATTATGGCCAGAGCAACTTTCGATTTCTCCAGGTCTTCTCAATGCTCGAGGGTTTTCCTTTCTAAGTTGTTTATGAGTAACTCATTAGCCCGACAACTTCTTGATCTTTATGCGGTCGATTTTATCCTTTCGAGGAGTGCCTTCCTTTCTTATGCCCAATCAGCCCTTTTCCTGTGACGACCCAAAGGGTCATCACTTATTTTATTAATTATTTCGAGATTCTGAGGCCTTGAAAACCTCATTCTATGTTGCCTTGATTTACGTGCACGATCCGAGCATGTAGCCGGAAAGATTTTTGTGATAGAAAATATGAATTCTATGAGAAATTTGGATAAAAAAGATATTAATATTGATATGGTTGACTTCGGTCAACATTTTTGGTAAACGGATCCGGACCCGAGATTGGATGGTCCAGAGAGGTCCGTAGGAAAATATGGGATTCGGACATGCGTCCGGAGTCAAATTATGAGGCCTAGAGCCCAAGTTATGAATTTTTCTATGAAATTGTTTTTGATGTAATTGTTAAAGCAAATGAATTAATTGACCTTGGTATCGGGCTCGTATTTTGGTTCCGACGCCCGGTACAAGTCTTAAATATTATATATGTGATTTCTGTAAAGTTTGGTGACATTCGGATGTCATTTGAGACGTTTTGGACCTTGAGTTCCAAGTTTGAAAGTTTTGAAAACCAAAAGTATGAAAATCATGAATTTGAGGCTTGATTTGATGAAAACGATGTGATATTGGCGATGTGATCACACGAACAAGTTCATAATGTATTTTTGAGGTTGTGTACATGTTTGGTTTGGAGCCCGGGGGGCTCGGGTAAAGATTTGATAGGCCGTTGGATTAAATTCTGAATTTTTGCACTGCTGGTTTTTCGCCCAGCTGTTGGCTTCGCAATTGCGAAGCATTACTCGCAATTGCGAAGGGGGCAGAACAAGGCAGGGCTCGCAAATGCGAAGCCCCTCATGACCCAGCCTTGTTCGCAAATGCGAACATCCCCTTGTCTTGCCTATGTTCGCAAATGCGAACCATAGTTCGCAAATGCGAACATTCCCAAATCCAGCCTTGTTCGCAAATGCGAACAATGCCCTTTACTGCCTATGTTCGCAAATGCGAACATTAGTTCGCAAATGCGAACACTCCCCTTTCCTGCCAGTGTTCGCAAATGCGAACAAAAGTTCGCAAATGCGAACTTCCCAGCCTTAGCTTATTTTTCAAATTCCAGAAATTGGTCGGGGTTCGCAATTGTGAACCCATGTTCGCAAATGCGAACACAGAGACCTGTAAAACACGATTTTCAGTTCATTTCTTCACTTTTTTCAAAACAAAAACACCCCGTTGCGATTCTTCACGGATTCCTTCTTCATCAAAACAATTGTAAGTCACTTTTTACTTAATTCTTTCAATTCCTAACATCATTAAACATGTTTTTCAATAGAAATCAAAGGTTTTCATGGTAGAATTTCTTGTTTTTGTTAGAATATAGGGTTTTTCATAAATTGGGAAATTGGACCTCGAATTGAGGTCCGATTTTGAAATAAATCATATACATGAACTCGTGGGAGGATGGGTAACCGGATTTTGGTCCTAACCCTGAGTTCCGACCATGTGGGCCCGGGGTTGAAATTCACTATTCCGGGCAGAATGTTGTAAAAGTTGTATTTGGTCTTAGGAATTAGTTTGTTGAGTAGTATTGATGATATTAAATCAATTGTGTATAGATACGATTGGATTGGAGCCAAATTTGAAAGAAAAAGACATTGCCACGGATTGAATTGTTCATAAACATTCGAGGTAAGTGTTTGTTCTATCCTAGCTTAAGGGAATAGGATTATGTGTTGTGTGTTATATGATCGAGTGCGGTGTATGGGCTGTGGTGACAAGCATCCATACACTGGCGTCTAGTATGACCGTGAGTCGTTGAAAATGATTATTTTGAGATATATTCACAGATGAATTGTTATTGTTCTCCCTTGTCGGGACTTGTTGTGAAGATAATTATTGATTGCCCTTGTTGGGACAGTTTATGAATTACTGTTTCTTTCTTTGCCCTTAACTGTGATTGTTATTTGGGTGAGGAAGAGTGATAATGCACGAAGGGTGATGCCGTGCCTTGATTTATTATTTATGCACGAAGGTTAATGCCGTGCCATGTTTTATTGATTATGCACGAAGGATCATGCCGTGCCCCGTTATTGAACCATGTACGAAGGATCATGCCGTACTATGGATGTGAGGATGAGAGTAAAAGCACGAAGGGTGATGCCGTGTACTTTATTTGCTTATTTGGTGAGGATGAGAGTAAAAGCACGAAGGGTGATGCCGTGCAATTGTTTGCTATTCCTTGACTTGATATTACATGTGTTTCCATTATACTTTGTTTCTCTTGTGAACTTATTAACTGTTGTTAATTGTTGAAATCTTTGAGATATCCCTTATTGTGTTATTACTTGGTTATTTCTTGTTATTCTGTGGTATACATATATATTGAATTGCACAGGTTTATGTGGGTGTCTGGTCCTAGGCTTGTCACTACTTCGCCGGGGTTAGGCTAGATACTTACCAGCACATGGGGTCGGTTGTGCTGATACTACACTTCGTGCATTTTTGCATAGGTCCAGGTTTTGAACAGCAACAACAGTAGTACTATGGGAGCAGGATTTTATTATCATGAGACTGAGGTAGCCTTGCAGGCTTCCGCAGGCCTGGCGTCTCTTCTTTTTATTTATGTTACTAGCTGTAGTCTCTTTGTTCCGAGACAAACAGAATTATGTTATATTTCTTTCAAACTTTTATGTGTAGTATTCGGTAGTAGTTCGTGAGTTGGTGACTCCACGTCTTGGGTATAGGGTTTCAGTATGATTTTCATCTTGTAATTAGTTATTTCTATTTCAATAAAGTATTTCACATTTATTTAATTAAAATTGTGTTAAAAACATGATAGTATGAATATAGTGGCTTGCCTAGCTACCACGAGTAGGCGCCATCATGATCTTGATATTGGGGGAAAATCCGGGTCGTGACAAGTTGGTATCAGAGCCCTAGGTTACATAGGTCTCACCACTCACGAACAAGCTTAGTAGAGTTTGAGAGGTAGGTACGGATACGTCTGTACTTGTCCTCCAGAGTCTATTGAGTTAGGAAAGAGTCTCTCATTTGTTCTTTCTTCTCGTGCGACATGTTCCTCAATTACTGATTGAATTTCTATTCTGTCCTTTCGCAGATGGTGAGGACACGCGCTTCTTCGTCCGGCTGATCAGCAGCTTGAGCCCCAGGCGGCTCCCGTGAGGGGCAGGGGCCAAGGCCGTATCGGAGGCCGTGGTAGGGGCAGAGCTCTGCCCAGGCAGCTATCCTAGAGGTGGAGCCTCATGTTGAGATTGGTGAGGAGGCTCCAGTTCCAGCAGCTCTTGTGGGCCCAGCTCATGTCCCAGGGGAGGCCTTATTTACCCCGGATCTTCGGGAGGCTCTGGTCAGGATAGCAGGTTTTATGGACAGCGTTGCCAGAGCAGGCTTATTACCAGCTGCACCAGCCACTTCTCAGGCTGGAGGAGGGGCCCAGACTCTTGTTGCACGTACTCCGGAGCCAGTAGCTCCTCAGCCTCAGGCACCAGTGGTTCAGCCAGCTGTGGCCACTCAGTCAGGTACCACAGCTCATGCCGGTGATAGAACGACCATGACTTTTGATTCGTTATGGATACTTGATCGGTTCTCCAAGCTATTTACCACTACATTCAGCGGAGCCACATCAGAGGATCCTCAGGACTTCTTATTCAGTTGCCATGAGATTCTCAAGACTATGGGGATCGTGGAGACAAATGGAGTTGACTTCTGTACATTCAGGCTTGCAGGATCCGCCAAGACTTGGTGGAGAGATTATTGCTTGACTCGACCAGCGGGGTCCCCAGCTTTATCATGGGATCAGTTTGCGGAACTATTTATGGAGAAGTTTCTCCCTGCTACTCAGCGGGATGTACTTCGGAGGCAGTTTGAGCGCCTCCATCAGGGCACTATGACGGTTACACAATATGAGACGAGATTTGTCGATTTGGCTCGTCATGCAGTGGTGATACTTCCCACAGAGCGGGAGAGGGTCCGCAGGTTTATAGATGGGCTTAATCAGCCAATTAGACTCGAGATGGCTATGGGCGTGGGGAGTGACATATCATTTCAGGAGGCAGCCAATGCAGCACGCAGAGTTGAGATGGCTCTTGCTAGGGAGGCGGTTATTCTTCAGATAAGAGGCCTCGTCATTCAGGCAGGTTTGGTGGTTCTTCCTCTGGTAGCAGAGAATCCTTTGATAGAGGCCAGTCCTCCAGGCCTTTTCACTCCGCCCTTCAAGCTTCACAGGGTGGATCAGGTGATCGTGGTTTTCGGGGGCATTATTCAGACAAGTCTCCTATTAATGCTCAGCCTCTTCAGAGTGTTCGTGGAGGCCATTCGGGTCGTCGGGGCCGGCAGCCCTATCGGTCCAAGAGTTGCTACGGTTGTGGTGACCCAGGTCATTTTATCAGGTATTGCCCTCTAGCAGCGGGCAACTCTCAGCAGCGAGGTCCTCGTCCTATGATTCAGGCCCCAGCTGACCCTCAGCCTGCCCAGCCAGCCAGAGGCGGGGGTAGAGATTATAGAGGTGGAGGTGGAGACCGTAGAGGTGGAGACCGTCCAGCCGGAGGTAGAGGTCAGCCATTTGATTGTCGTCCTAGAGACGCAACTCAGAGGGGAGGTGCAGATCCCCGATTCTATGCTTTACCAGCCAGGCCAGAGGCAGAGGCATCAGATGCCGTGATTACAGGTACTATTCTTGTGTGTGGCGGAGGTGCTTCAGTATTATTTGACCCTGGATCTACATATTCCTATGTGTCCTCCTACTTCGCACCGTATTTGGACGTGCCCAGCTATGCTCTTGATATTCCAGTTTATGTGGCAACACCAGTGGGTGACTCAATTGTAGTCGATCGGGTGCATCGTTCGTGCGTAGTTATATTTGGGGGTATTGAGACCCGTGTTGATCTGTTGCTTTTGGATATGGTGGATTTTGATGTCATATTGGGGATGGACTGGTTGTCCCCATACCATGCTATTCTAGATTGTCATGCTAAGACTGTGACCTTAGCCTTGCCAGAATCACCCCGACTAGAGTGGAAAGGTACCTCAAGCCACTCCGTTCGCATTGTTATTTCCTATGTTAAGGCTCGACGCATGGTCGAGAAGGGGTGTCTAGCTTATCTGGCTTATGTTCGTGATTCCAGCGCAGAGGTTCCTTCTATTGAGTCAGTCCCTATTGTACGGGAGTTTCCTGAGGTTTTCCCTTCAGACCTACCGGGCATGCCACCCGACAAGGATATTGATTTCTGTATTGATCCGGCACCGGGCACTCAGCCCATCTCTATTCCACCCTATCGTATGGCCCCGCCCGAGCTAAAAGAGTTGAAAGATCAGTTGCAAGACCTTCTTGAGAAAGGCTTTATCAGGCCCAGTATTTCCCCCTGGGGAGCACCTGTACTATTGGTTAAGAAGAAAGATGGCTCGATGCGGATGTGTATTGATTACCGACAATTAAACAAAGTGACAATAAGAATAAGTATCCACTGCCGAGGATTGATGATTTGTTTGACCAGCTCCAGGGAGCGAGGGTATTCTCTAAGGTAGACTTGAGGTCAGGCTACCATCAGCTGAAGATCAGGGCGGCAGACATTCCTAAGACAGCCTTTCGCTCTAGATATGGCCATTATGAGTTCTTGGTCATGTCCTTTGGGTTGACCAATTCCCCTGCAGCATTCATGGAGTTGATGAATCGGGTATTCAGGCCTTACTTAGATCTGTTCGTAATAGTCTTTATAGATGACATCCTGGTGTACTCCCGCAGCCAGGAAGAGCACGAGCAGCACCTCAGAGTGGTTCTTCAGACTCTGAAAGATAACCGGCTATATGCCAAATTTTCTAAATGTGAGTTCTGGCTGAGTTCGGTAGCATTTCTGGGTCACATTGTATCCGTGGAAGGTATTCAGGTAGACCCAAAGAAGATTGAGGCGGTCCAGAACTGGCCTCGACCAGCTTCAGTGACTGAGATCCGGAGTTTCTTGGGATTAGCAAGTTACTACCGTCGATTTGTAGAGGGGTTTTCTTCTATTGCAGCCCCGATGACCAGGTTGACCCAGAAGGGTGCCAGTTCCAGTGGTCAGAGGAGTGTGAGGCGAGCTTTCAGAAGCTCAAGACAGCCTTGACCACCGCACCGGTGTTGGTACTACCTACAGGTGCAGGGCCTTATACAGTTTATTGTGACGCATCTCGTATAGGGCTTGGAGCGGTATTGATTGCAGGATGGTAAGGTTATCGCTTATGCTTCGAGGCAATTAAAGATACATGAAAAGAATTATCCAGTTCATGATCTTGAGTTAGCAGCAGTGGTTCATGCCTTAAAGATCTGGAGGCATTATCTATACGGTGTGACATGCGAGGTGTACACTGATCACAAAAGCCTACAGTAATTGTTCAATCAAAAGGAGTTGAATCTACGACAGCGGAGATGGTTAGAGTTGCTAAAAGACTATGATGTTACTATCTTATATCACCCAAGTAAGGCCAATGTGGTGGCCGATGCATTGAGTAGAAAGTATGCCAGCATGGGTAGTCTTGCATACATTCCGGTCAGTCAGAGACCATTAGCTCTAGATGTCCAGGCCTTAGCCAACCGGTTCGTGAGATTAGACATTTCTGAGCCTAGCAGGGTGTTAGCCTGCACGATCGTTCGTTCTTCTTTATTTGAGCGTATCCGCGAGAGGCAATTTGATGATCCTCATTGCGTGAGTTGAGAGATACAGTACAGCGGGGAGGTGCCACACAGGTAAGTCTAGATGATGATGGGGTATTGAAATTGCAGGGTCGAGTTTGTGTGCCCAATGTCGAAGGGATTCGAGAGTTGATCTTAGCGGAGGCCCACAGTTCGCGGTATTCTATTCACCCAGGTGCCGCGAAGATGTACCAGGACTTACGGAAACACTATTGGTGGCGCAGAATGAAGAAAGATATCGTTGCGTATGTCGCTCGGTATCTAAATTGTCAGCAGGTGAAATATGAGCACCGGAGACCTGGTGGTGTATTCCGGAGGATTGAAATTCCCGAGTGGAAATGGGAGCGGATTACTATGGACTTCGTTACTAGACTTCCTTTGACTCGGAGGAAATTTGATGCTATTTGGGTCATTGTTGATAGGTTGACCAAGTCAGCACACTTTATTCCAGTATCTGTCTCCTACTCGTCGGAGAGGTTAGCGGAGGTTTACATTAGGGAGATTGTTCGTCTCCATGGAGTGCCAGTATCTATTATCTCTGATCGGGGTACGCAGTTTACCTCGCGGTTCTGGAGAGCGGTCCAGCAGGAGTTAGGCACCCAGGTTCAGTTGAGTACAACATTTCATCCTCGGACGGATGGCCGGTCCGAGAGGACTATTCGGATTCTGAGAGGACATGCTTTGAGCCCGTGTTATTGATTTCGGAGGCTCGTGGGACCGGTTTCGCCATTAGCAGAGTTCGCCTACAACAATAGTTACCAGTCTAGCATCCAGATGGCTCCGTATGAGGTATTGTATGGTAGGCGATGCCGATCACCAGTTGGATGGTTTGAACCGGGAGAGGCTCGGTTTTTGGGTACAGACTTAGTTCAGGAGGCCTTGGATAAGGTCAAGACTATTCAGGAGAGATTGCGTTCAGCTTAGTCCAGGCAGAAGACTTATGCGGATCATAAGGTTCGAGATATAGATTTCATGGTTGGTGAACGAGTATTGCTCCGAGTGTCGCCTATGAAGGGCGTGATGAGGTTCGGGAAGAAGGGCAAGCTCGGCCCTAGGTATATTGGTCCATTTGAGATTCTAGACAGAGTGGGAGGGGTGGCTTACAGATTAGCTTTGCCGCCTAGCTTATCAGCCGTGCATCCAGTTTTTCACGTATCTATGCTTCGGAGATACCACGGCGATCCCACACATGTGTTAGACTTCAGTACTGTCCAATTGGACAATGATCTATCTTACGAGGAGGAGCCGGTGGCCATTCTAGACCGGCAGTGTAAGGCCCCGTAAAATTTTTGTGCATAAAACCTAGTAGATGTGGTGTCATGGTCCGAATGGGGAGTCCGAGTCTGATATGCGGAGCCGCTACCCACACTTGTTTCCTGACTCGGGTACTTCTTCTTTTGTCCGTTCGAGGACGAACGGTTGTTTTAGAGGTGGAGATTGTGACGACCCAAAGGGTCATCACTTATTTAATTAATCATTTCGAGATTCTGAGGCCTTGAAAACCTCATTCTATGTTGGCTCGATTTACGTGCACGATCCGAGCATATATCCGGAAAGATTTTTGTGATAGAAAATATGAATTCTATGAGAAATTTGGATAAAAATGATATTAATATTGATATGGTTGACTTCAGTCAACATTTTTGGTAAACGGATCCGAACCCGAGATTGGATGGTCTTGAGAGGTCCGTAGGAAAATATGGGATTTGGACATGCGTCCGGAGTCGAATTATGAGGCATAGAGCCCAAGTGATGAATTTTTCTATGAAATTGTTTTTGATGTAATTGTTAAAGGAAATGAATTAATTGACCTTGGTATCGGGCTCGTATTTTGGTTCCGACGCCCGGTACAAGTCTAAAATATTATATATGTGATTTCTGTAAAGTTTTGTGACATTCGAATGTCATTTGAGTGTGTCTGTATTCAAGGAACTGAGTGATTCTTCCCAGGCCTTTAATCCGTTCGGAAGATTACAACGTGCAGCCCTACTTGCATGGCAACAAAATGTAGTTCAGCCATTCTACGTTGAAATTTATCACGATTGGGTGATGATAGAAATGCTCTTTGAACCATATTTGCAGCAAGATGTTGCATCCTTCAAAGTAATCTCCGCCTTCTTGACATTGAGTTAATGCCCGTTAATGTCCCCTAAGATCATAGGAAGAATAGTTTGTTCTTTGCTACTTTGCAAATATGAGACCACCGCTGATAAACGAATTCTGATGCATTCATCACTCTTGGGAAAAACCATGGTCTTTCAAAAAATAATCATGAAGGCGAAGATTCTCAAATCCTCCCAGGCATCATAACTTAATTGGTTTACAATTTCTATGATTGAAATTTCTCAAATCCTTTCTTGTCACCAGACCTATCGTAAAGATATTCCAAGGAAACCCAACCTTCATTTAAGCAACGTATTAGAATTTGATGGAGGCTTAGTTTCTTCAAAAAGTTATTAACACCCATTTTTCAGGGAGCGGCGGGTTGTTTCCTGTAAAGATCCCTCCTGAATCCTGTAAGCCTACCTAATTCTTCTAAACTGGGTATCATCTTGCAATCTCTGAACGTGAAGACATTATTGGTAGAGTCGAGTAACCCACCAAGGCCCCAATCAGACACCTTTCCGGCTTAATTCCCATGATTTTGAGGTGCTTGAAGACTTGATTTGTTTTCCAGGCAGCAAAACTAGCCCACCAATCACAGACAAGGCTCGGGGTTTTATCTTGAACCTTAAACATATGAGGCGTCCATCTCTTGCCCTTTTTCTGACCAATTCTTTGCGGGGGAGCCATGCTGATTTTAGAAAAGATAAAAATAAAACTTAGAATTTTCCTGAGCCTAAAATAATTTTTTTTATTGCTTCTAAAAAAATTGATTTTGTTAATACGGCCTTTCAGCACTTGAAGAAGATTTGAAGGCTGTGCAACAGACTCTGGTATGACACATAGGTACTGATCTTGTGAAACCAGTCCTTCAGCGCCCATTCGGGGCGTTTGGTTGTTTTTTCAAAAATGGTGTTACCTTGACTAGGGACATATTCTAAATTTAACAATTTTTTTAATAATATTTTTCGAAAAATAGAATTAGTTGAACCCGATATGGGTTGCCTACGTATCCCACGTCCGGTAAGAATCAAACTTGTGTAGTTTAACAAAACTAACTATATTATTTTTTTAAAAAACAACGGAACTCGTTTTCATCTTTTTTTTCTCGAAAATTACCAGAGTTTCGGTGTTATTCGGTACATTTAAAACATGCGATTAAATCCCTTAACCCTACACACCGTTATTTCTTTCCTTCAAACCTATTTTTTCTTTTATTTTTGAAAATAAGCCGGTCAGCATGCAGGTCCGAAAATAAATGCACAAATAGGACGCATCATGTAGGTGTTTTTGTATTAGGTATACCTTTCCTAGACAGACCCGACCCCTGTGTTGAGTCTCCTAAGTCAAAGAAATGCACATGATGCAAACAAGCGTACCTACTAGGGATCCGACATAAGGCTTTGTTATTCTAAGTTAACATCCTGTTGGAGGAAGTATCTAGACTGGCTTTACTCGAGCAGGCAACTCGAGCAGAGGAGGGTTAGTGCACTGGTAACATGGCTTTCCGGCTTAACTGGCATTACTCCCCGCCTAAAACATGTGTGAATAAATCCTTCACCGGGTGCCAAGCTCCTGGACTATCTCAAAGAAAGACGGGCTATGTCTAGCAAATGCCGAATATTAAATTCAAGAAGACTTAGAGGAGAGGAGGGTATCGGCATAGTTTATATATAGTTCATGAAATATCAAAGCATTAAAAGCAACGTTTAGCACATTAAGAGAAACATGTAATAAAAATCAGGTAATAAATAAGTCAAATATAACAATTATTCAAAGCTCGAATTCTTAAACCCTGAACCAGTGGTTCTGGGTTTGTTTCACCAGCAGAATCGCCAGAGCTATCACACCTCCATTTTACGCACCCACCCCGGAGGGTAAATGTATATGGGAGTTTTTCCATTTAAAGTGACAATATTCGAAACGGGGTTATTATATTTATTCAGAGTCGCCACTTGGAATAAATTAAGGTGTGCCAAGTCACCGATTTATTTAAATCCCGAATCGAGAAAATTTTGGCTTTCCCAATGAAGTCTGCGAACTAGAAATTCTAAGTAAGGAATTATATTGACCCGAGGAAAGGTGTTAGGAACCCCCTTCCGTGGTCCTAGCACGTTCACTTAAACTATTGTAAATGGCTAAAATATCTAATTTTAATACATGTTATAAATTATGTGTTTTTAATCAATACTAAACTCTTTCATTAACTTAGAAATTGTACATTTAAACAATTGAATAAAAACGGGTCTAATCTCAATCTGGACCCAAACCCCTAACAAGTGTGTAGGTCAGACATGTGCCCCGGTTATTCATTTTTAGTCTACGCCAAGTAAAACAAACTATCAACTTTTACACGACAACTCCATTCATGTGAAACATCTATTGAAGTTCTTTATAATTAATTTATGCGAAGCGATAATGTAATAAATGATTGTGATTTAGCTAAACTTGTTACTACATGATTGGAAAAGTAGAAGTTGCCACTTTACTTAATTAAGTCTCTATTCATCACATTTCCTATCTAAATAGGATAGAACTTTCAAATGTCTAAAGTTATCGATCCAAACTTTCACTATGGTGTACTTTATACAAGAATTCAAAAAGGCACAAATCATACAAAATTTTGCACAAATCACATTAACAATTTTTGATATATACAGTAAGGATTCACAAATACAAAGAATCTATGTAGGGTGATTTATAGTCCACATGTTCACTAATGATATCACAGATTCAACCAAAAATTCCCATGATCTATTTAAATTACACCCCTAATAGTTAAGTTGCCTATACACTTATTCAAACATAAAATTCCAGCAAACAATCCTACCATAACAAGAGCTTAATGGCTCTCCAAAATAAATTTATACTTGCACCCGGTTATGTACAATGTTTCAACTCCTAAGAGTAATTCAAAGCTGAGTCAAATCTACAAGTAATCGTTGGAGGCCATTTTCAAACACATGAATAAACTACTACAACTTTACAACAATATAAAGTTCTACGCTCTCGAAAATAACAACTAATCGAAACAATCATGCTTCTAATGTTTAGAATTAATAATACAAATTCCATTGTAGTTTAAAGGAGTCCTAATTTAAATTACAACAATCCAATAAAGGCAAGGTTTATTCCAATTTAGACATGTAACGAAAGGCTAGGTAGACATGAAGAAAAGAAACAATATATATTTTGACTACAATTTCCTGGATAGCACTTCATTTCAAAACCCGATCTCTCAGTTCAAAAAATTACATCAGCTGCGTTTTGAATGCATACCTGGAATTCAAAGACAAAATAGAGGAGAAAGGATTAGTAAGCAGATCACTGCAAACAACGTCTACAAACCACCAATGGAGTAGTAGCAGATTCAAAAACCCAGGAATAACTCAATCCAGCTGAAGATTTAAGATAACCAAAACAGCAACTCCAAAACCAAACGAACAGAACTTAAACAACTTAATCATAAACCTTCAAGTACCTCGAACACTCGAATGTGAAACAAAACTGAGAAGAACTTAAACTACTTCTAATTTTAAAACCAGTGTAACAATGTTACCACGACAGGATTGCTCGCTCAAGAACACTATATGTTCGCATCTTAAAAGGAATGAGGCTTATGAAAGTTCAACTTTTGGACTAAAGAAATGCAGATTCAAAACCAAGCCCCAAAGGTAAGGGAGTAATGTTTTCTTTTTAAACTCTTACTAATTTCCAATGTAAGAAAACTGTTTGATTTTTTTAACTAGCCAAAAAAATTGTCGATTTTTGTTTGGCAGAATGATTATTTTATCCTACTCCATCTTTCAATCAGCTCTTTTTCCTCCGGATTATTAGGTCATAATGAGTAGTTAAATTTTTAAGGAAAAGTAGTCTTCCACTATTAGTTGTCTACTAATTATTCAATCCCACTAAAGAATGTTTCCACTTTTGACAAACCCAATAGTATTTTACTTATTACCTAGTGCCCTCTTAATGATTAAAGATTCAAATTTTAAATTAACCCCCATGATTACCCCTGAAATTACTATTATGACCCATCAGCTATACCAAACATCCCAACAGTTAACTAATTAGGACTCTACCTTATTTCAATTGTAAACAAACTAGCTACAATATCAAAAAATAGGAAAAGATTGTCAGGAATGAAAAATATGCATTAGAGAGATTGAGAACCATGGCTTAACTAACTTTGAACAACTACCAATCTAATACCCTCTGCGCAACTATTGAACAAATACAGATTCAATACGCAAAATCAAATTACAAGAGAAAAAATAATCAAACCAAAACCTGAAGACTTCAAACTATTTAATTATTCTTATTAGAAGAAGAACCTACGTACACAACTTGAATTGGAATTTATTACAAAATCCTATTAAACTTACAACTTACTGCTTTGGATTTACTAAATTAACATGTGAATACTTAATAACAGAAGTAGAGCAGAAGAATCAGATAGAGCTCAAACCAAACAAAACGAAACATTACAGGAAATAACACAGGATTGAAAAATACAAAACGATACGAATAGGACGAAATAAATACAACTAATCGTATTGGCAACAAAGAACTGTAAACCAGAAAAACACAAACAAAAACACACACAGTAATCATTCTTAATACAACCTGAATTAGCTAATGAAAGAAACTTACTTAACCTACAACTTACGACATATGCCAATCAATTAAAAGAAGAATGGACACAAAAAGGGTTCGAAAAGAGAAGAAGAGTTAATTAACAGTGGCGATGCATTAACATAGCTTAATCGGATAAAAGAGAAAAATACAGTGATAATCAACAAAAATTATAGAAAAAAGAAAGAGAAAATACCTCAGAACGGGCTAAACAACCAATTTGTTTTAGTCAAACTTGAAACTCTAAACCAAATCCTCGATTTTGACCACACGGGATCTTAGCCATGTGTTTTCAAGTGAACACACCTGGCCAAGATCCACCTTGGTCTCAATTACCGTTGAACCCTTGATTCCAACTTCGAACTCAGATTCAATATTTGATACGGTGGAGGGTTATTTGACGAAAACGAGCCTAAGATTTTGATTAGGGGTGGTCAGATGGTCAAAGAATGTTAGTTTGGGGTCAAAGGGAGACGACGCCGCCCACCGGGATCTTGTGGCGGCAGCTAGGGTTCGTAACTAGAAATTTAAATTTGAAGATTTCTACGTTGAATTGAAAGGGGATAGGCTTAGGGTTGGAATGGGGAGGTTATGGGGGTGCTATGGTGTAAAGGTGGGGTAGTTTGGGCCATCGGAATCGCCGTGAGGTGATTTCCGGTGGTGGAGGGCGGTGGGGCATCTCTGAAGGTTTGCGGAAGAAGAAATGAATTAGGGTTTAGCATTTTTGGTTATTTTGGCTTTTTGTTATATTAAAATGGGCAAATTATTGTGAGCTGTAGGATCAAATGAAATCGATGGCTACGATCTCACAAATCAGGGGCAACGACATCGTTTGGTTAAGTTCAAGGAAATGGGTAGGGTGGATGGGATCTCAATCGTTGAATTGGTGTAATCCAACGATTCAGGGAAGACGTGACAAATGCGATTGTCGTTCGGACGTTGTATTGGTCAGGTCTCATTGGACTGGGTAGGGGTTCACAATTGAGCCTAGTAATGTTTGGAAATGGTATTTTGGCTTGGGCTTGGGCGAAAATTGGCCTGGCCCAATTTCTAATATTTCTTTTCCTTTCTTTTCTTTCCTTTTTATTTCCGAATAATAATTTTTTCTTTTTTTTTTGTTAAAACCAAAAATCCTAAATTAACTTATAGAACTAAAGTCATTTATAAAATTACTCATTCACTTCTAATCATAATTAAACACACATAATTAACTAAAAATAAAATCACACCATTTGACATTAGATGTTAATATGTAAAGTAAATTATTTTGGTGATTTTTCTCATTTTTGTAAAATGAATTATTTAATTACTTCTATTAAAATCAAAATGTAAACATAACATATTATTATTATTTTTTTTATATTAATTTAACAAATAAGCACGCACAAAGAAAAATGCAAACAAAAACGAAAATAACAAACAAATCCACGAAATATCACACACAACACTTAAAATATTTTATTTTGGATTTTAGGAGTAATTCTCATCATAGGGCAAAAATCACGTGCTCACAGTGTTAGACAATGATCTTCTCCTTTTGCATAAAAGACTTGGACATGAAAGTTTAAGTCAACTAAACAAATTAGTCTCCAAGGACATGGTGATAGGGTTGCCTACATCATGTTTACGAAAGACAAAGTTTGTGAGGCTTCTTTAAGGGGGAAGCAGGTAAGATCCTCTTTCAAAAGTTAGAAAATGGTAAGCACGACCGGGTCGATGGAACTGGTTCATATGGGTCTCTGTGGTCCAATGAGAACATTAAGTAGATGTTGTAAAAATATGTAATGGTGCTTGTTGATGATAACTTTAGGTTTACTTGGACATTATTTTTAACATCTAAGGAGGAACCATTTGACATGTTTACTTCTTTTGTTAGAAAAACTCATAAACAACTAGGTGATTAACTTGCATCAATTAGGTCTGATCATGAAACTGAATTTGAAAATGCTAACTTTGCTGAATTTGAGATGAACATGGCATAGATCATAATTTTTTGCCCCTAAGGCTCCACACCAAAATGTAGTTGTTGAAATAAATAATAGGGCACTTGAAGATATGGCTAGGACTATGCTTCTTTCTAGTACCCTTCGACATAGCTTTTGGACATAAGCTACAAACACTGAATGTTACATTATTAATAGGTGCATGACTACAACTTTTGAAGAGACGACTCCCTATGAGTTATTTAAAGGGAGAAAACTAAATATATCCTATCTTAGGGCATTTGGATGCAAGTGCTTTGTGCACAACAATGGAAAGGACTCCTTAGGTAAGTTTGATCCCAGAATTGATGAGGGAGTATTCTTAGGATATAGTTCACATATGAAAGCTTATAAGTGTACAACAAAAGAACTTTATGTGTAGAAGAAAGTGTACATGTACTTTTTGATGAACCTAACAACCTTTATGAGAGATAAGAAGATTAAATTGAAGCTATTTGATGGTTAAAGATTTAAATGAAGTTACACACCAAGCTGAAGTTGCACCAGAAGAAGGAACA
This sequence comes from Nicotiana noctiflora, assembly GCA_032618575.1. Taxonomy (NCBI): domain Eukaryota; kingdom Viridiplantae; phylum Streptophyta; class Magnoliopsida; order Solanales; family Solanaceae; genus Nicotiana; species Nicotiana noctiflora. The sequence goes on from JASVEL010007258.1 coordinate 106,986, forward strand.
TATGATAGAATAATTTTTTTCCATCTAGGGTAAACTAGCAGGGGGAACTGAACAAAGAAGAACTAAATCTAATTCCAAAATGTAGCCTATCCATGTGCAACAAAGCATAGGAGAAAAAGCATAAAATGTTTGGTTGTGCAACATTACAAGTATTAAAGTTCTCATCACATTGAGAACTTAATTGCTGACCCAACTTCTGGAATCAAAACAAGATATCAATTATAGAATCTTTGTGCTTTTGATGGTTTCTTATCTCTTAATGAACCTAATAATATTGCCTAGGCTTTACATGATACAGACTGGGTAAATGCAATGCAAGAAGAACTAAATTAGTTTGAAAGGAATCCAGTGTCGCATCTGGTTCCAAGACCCAAGAATAGATCGGTAATTGGCACTAAATGGGTCTTCAGAAATTTTCTTGATGAATATGAAAATATTAGAAGGAACAAGGCAAGGTTGGTGGTTTAAGGTTATAGCAAAGAAGAGGGCGTAGACACTGATGATAACTTTGCTCCAATTTCAATTTTGGAAGCAATAAGACTCCTCATAGCGTTTTCTGCATACATAAAATTTACTCTTTACTAGATGGACCTCAAGAGTGCCTTCCTAAATGGTTACTTTAAGGAAGAAGTATTTGTCAAACAACCTCTGGCGTTTGAAAGCAAGGAGCATCCAGGATCATGTATGTCACACCTCCTTTTTCCGAGCTTTAGGGATTTACTACATCCCGGGGAAGGGATATAATAAAGAATGAGTTTTTCCACTTAAAAGACAACTGAAATGGAATTCATTATTATTTAAGATTCAGCGTCGCCACTTGAGAGATTTATGGTGTCGCAAGTCACTGGTTTGAATCCCTAATCGAGGAAAGGGTTTGACTCTATTTAACAGTCGCGAACCAGAAATCCGGATAAGGAATTCTATTAACCCGGGAGAAGGTGTTAGGAACTCCCGAGTTCCGTTGTTCTAGCACGGTCGCTCAACATCAATATTTGGCTAAAATATTTGATTTTTGATACATGTTATCTTATTTGTGCAATTTTAAATTAATTACCATTTTTATCAATTATTATTATTTTTTATTTAAGAAAATAAACGTCGTTTAAGATCGTATTTTCGAATCATGTCACATGAAATACACCCGGATCCTTGACACAATCTTATTCAATAGTTTTGGATTTGGATTTGGTTCGCATGAAATGCACACCCGTATTAGGAAGGTAAAATTATTAGAAATCGCGCATAAAGCTGCTAACGTATTGTTATCTTTTGGGAGGGCCGTGAAATTCGCTAAAAGGCCTATCCCAAGTACTAAGTATTTTTAGTAAGTAATTAATGAGGACCCCACAATTATGTATTTTAATTTGGCGAGGCCCGTCTCATTTTTATTTTAAAAGACCAAACTATATTAACTAAATTCTCTATTTTTGTTTTTTTTTTCTAAAGGTTAAGTAATCCACGATTATAAATTTGAATCTCGAGTTCAAATCCGAACTCAAACAAAATGTTGAAACCTTTTAGCTTGAACCCACTACCTAACTCAAGACCCAATTTTATATTTATGGATTAATTTTCCATGTTCCTAATTGTTTATTTATTTTTATAGTGTTATCATATTTGGACTTTTAATCCTTATTCTAGTTCAGCAATGCTTTTGGGCCTCAATCTTGGCCCAAAGCTTAACATGAGTAATTATTTATAAAATGGCCTGACTTTGTTATTCAAAAGTCCCTAAGCCCATGACTTAAGCCCAATACTAAATTACAGCTTTTCCTTCTATGTTTTATCATTTTTAAGTAGACAACAGGATTTGCTAATTGCATCTCTAATAATTCCCAACGTCCAGTAATTACAGCAAGGTAAAAACAATATTCATTGATTCAATTTGAAGAAAACATCGGGCATTTGAATTCCAATTCCAACTTAAGTTAGCATATTTATCTTCCTATTAATGAGCTCTTAAAGGTCATTAAAGATGAAACTCAAATGGATAATGTGGATAGACTTTTAATCACAATGATGGTAAATCAATTATTACGGAACTAATTTGAATTAACCTAAATGAATCAGTGCTCAACACTCAAAGGATTTGGTGACTTAAAGTCTAGATTCCTTTAAGTCAAGCAAATGTCCAACTCTGTTAAAACTCAAACAGGCGTCCAAATCATAATACAAATCCAAAATGTGACAGTTATATAGTCCACAAGTCCTATTATACAATATATATTCCTATCGTACATGTAATGCTAAATATAGCTAATCAAGAAACTAAACAACAAAAGAATAAAAAAACAAAAGATGCAAAGTTAACAGGCGTGTTGTCATCTAAATTTGATGAAATTCTTCATTTCAACTTCCATTTCATAGTTACATGGGAGAGATATCAAATGTGTACCTGATATTTAGAACAAATGAAGAAGAGTCAAAAGTGAGCAGCAAAGTACAAGCGCAACAGCACATCAACAGCTAATTTTCAGCAACACAAAGATTTTAAGGGAAATTGAACCAGAGAACTCAATCACAAAAAAGCTTGGATAAGCTCGAATGAGCTTTTAATTGAACCAATATTTTTGGAGAAAACTAGTCATGCAATCACACTGATTCAATAAGCATCAATCAAGCTTGAAATCGAACAAAAATTAACACATCGAGCTTCTAAAATTTTAGGAGACTTGAACAATACAAACTCAACCCCTAAAAATCACTATAACTTGAATTTCAATACAGTAAAGTTTTTTTGTTTTCTATTATTTTTGTAATATTTTTTGAATTTTTGGAAGGAATTTAGGTCTTAAAGAAGAAATTCGGATCTGAAATTTATGGAATTGGATAGATATTTTGGGGGAATTTTTTGGGTTTCAAACTTGCAAAACAAGGCAGAATGACTGCCTATTTATAGACACAATTGGGAGGGAATTTCAAATTTTTATTTTACCTTTTAGTCCCTATGTTATTCCTGTTGTAACCTCTTATTTTCTTACTTATCTTACAAGTTAATACACCTAGTTTATTAAAACTTATACTAAAGCCCATTCTATAAGGTTCTAATTGCATCTACCATGTTCCTATCCCTTTGAAATACCTATTCTACCCTCGCTTGCATTCTAAAATTACAACATTTGATTAAGCTAGCCTTTTCCATTACCCATATTTCCCTTAAAGTTCCCTGAAACTACTACCCAAGCACAACCCTTTTACCCTAGTTGAACTTCTAACAGCTATAACCAATTTCAATTAGCAAAGTAAGAAAATGTTAAAACTAGAAACTAAAAACACTGAAACGAACAAAATTTGTAACAAAATATATACTAATTATCACTTGACAAAATTAGTTAGAAGTAATCACTTAAAATAGACAAACGTGAATTAAATATAGTCCAAATTAAGAACATGAATGAAACTAATCTAGTTAGTCAGAACTAAGAATCATGAAATAGCCCGTAATCAGTGACCAATTTACGACTTAAACTATTACGAATTAATCTAATTCTAATATGAGCATGATCAATTTATGTTTATACTTCCCAAACCTATAGATACATTAAAGAATTATACTACATCTAATTTTATGCAAACTCACATGCTGAATACCAAAAAACAAAAGAAAAGAAAAAGAAAACCAAAGAAAAGGGACATAAGCGGAAACAAACCAAAAATGAAAATGGAGGAAATACCTTGCCCCAAGACTGTAAACCCTTCGAAAATTCAGAATTTCTTTGAAATAAGTATTAACTATGCGTTCTTTAAATTAGAGATAAGCGCACACAGTAATGCGAGGCTTGACTCGTCCTTCAAACTCAAGCAGAAATCATAGATTTCGAACTTCTAGGGTTTCGCCTTTATGCTTTGTAATTCAAGCTAGTTGCGAGTTGTTCGAGGGAAATTTATTAAGGATTTTAGGAGTGGGGTGGTGAGGAGGAGCCATGGTGTGAGTTTGTTATCAAACCAAGGCGGCACCGCTACCGGCAAACTCAAAGGCGGTGCTAGGGTTTCGACGATTTGAAAGATTCCAATGGGATTCAGTGGAAAAGGGTTAAGGCCTTGAATAGAGGAGGAGAAGAGGATCATTTTGGTGTAGGTTTTGCTGGAAACGGAGGATCACCACCGCCGTGAGTGAATTCTGGCAGGCGGCGTACGATGGCGATGGCGGCGCTTTACAGGAGAGATAGGTTTCAGCCTATTTTGGTATAATAGGGATATTATCCATATAAGGAGATTTTAGTCATTTAAGGATGAAGATAGACAAACGACATAGTTTAATGTTAAAGCTACGTCGTTTTGAGCCAAGGGATAGGGCAGACTAGGTTTGGGAGTGATTTGGTGTAACGACCTGACCTGTTGTTACGGGAATTATCGCCCCGTTTTCCCCGTTATATGCTTCTATAGGTTTCATTATATATGTTTGGAAAATTTGAAGTAATTCGGATAGAGTTCAGGAAGAAATGAGAGAATAAGTATCTTTATGAGAAGGTTAGTTTAGAGAAGTCAACCGAATGTTGACTTATGAGTTAGAAGGCTCAGAATGAATTTCCGATGATTCTAATAGTTTTGGGGGATGATTTGTGTCTTAGGAGCACAATCAGAGTTGAATTTGGAGGTCCGGTGTAGAATTAGGCTTGAATTGGCTAAGGTTGGATTTTGGCGAATTCCGGTTGATAGATGAAATTTTGATCCGAGGATCGGAATAGAATTCCAAGGGTGTCTTTAGCTTCGATATGTGATTTTTTACGTGTGTGCAAAATTTCCGATTATTCGAAGGTGATTTGGTTGGTTTTTGATCAAATGCGTGTTTCGGATGTTTTAGAAGAACTTAGGCTTGAATCCGATGTAAATTTGGTGTTTTGATTTTAGTTTTGATGATTTGAGAGTGAAACTAAGTTGGAATGATCATATCTGACATGTTAATATGTTCGTATGTAGTCCCGAGGAGCTCAGGTGAGTATTGGATAGGTTTGCGTTGCGTTGTGCTCGTTTTTCTTATGCTTCGACATCATTTCTTCAACCATAAATGATATCATATTAAGCAAATGAGCTCCGATTACTATTTTTAATGAAGAATTAGATCCGTATCGTAATTATGGACCCGTAGCAAAAAGAATCATTGAATTTGGACATCGTATGAGGATTTTATGGCTATTTTACTAAGGTTGCCCAGATTTTCAGGTTAATGACGAAACTGCCCCTGACGGCGTATTAAAAACCTGCACTATTTGCAAATCTTAAAACCTACATATCTCCTTCATTATAAGGTCAAATTGATTGATTCAAAAGCCTAAATTCATTAGAACGTCAAAAGAAATCCATTGGGAGCAGTAAAATGCGTAAAAAGTATACCTGTAATGAGCAGGTCGAGTTTTCTTCCAATTTTGGAATGGGAAGAAGGTTCTGAGGCGATTTTTAAGAGAGATATCAATGGGTAATCGCTGGAGGTATGTTTCTTGACTCAAAAACATGATTTTATTGTAGAATCAACACCAAAATTCCTGAAATTGGGTAGAATTTGTGAAGAACCAGGGCCTAAATCATGAAAACGAATTGTTTGGTTTTGAAAGGCCATTTGAACTCCGATTTTGATAAACTTTATATGCACGAACTCGTGGAAACAAGAGGAATCCGTTGGTATGATTTTTGGAATTTTTTGAGATGTGGGCCTGGGCTCGGGTTTTACCAACTTCGTGAATAGTTGCTTTTTTTCGAGTAATTTTGATTGGGTTATATTTCTTTTACCCATATATATGTTATTATTGTGGTTTTGACTAGCTTCGACGCATGAGGCATCAAATTTTAAGGGAAAAGGTATCGCGGACGAGTCTACGACCGGCTAGAGGTGAGTAGTTTGTGTATATGGTAGCCTGAGGGTTTGAAACCCCGGCTTAGCACATTGTGACGCTAGTAGGGCATGACTCGCACCCCGTGGCAGGTGCGGAATTGATTGTGACTGGGGATTAAGACTTAGTCCATCCCGAATAAGTATAATATGATATATGTGGTTGGAACACACTGTGTTGATACATTTGTGGGCTGTAAGCCATGTTTGGGGCCTTGTGTCGACCTGTCGTATCCCTAGGGGATAGTTATATATGTGATATCTCTATTTGCTTAATCACTAATCTCAGTCCTGGTTTGATATCACCATGTTGAAATGCCAATTCACATGTTCTTGGAAAAATTAAATAAAATTAAGGTATTTCCATAATTAATGAATTGGAATCTGGAAATAAATAATTTGAACTATTGTGTGGCATATATGTATGTTTTTGGACTGAGGATGGATCGGGCTGCAAGCTGCAGCATATGATATATGGATCGGGCTGCACACCGCAGCAGTTGATGTGAGGATCGGGCTGCACGCCGCAGTAGTATTCCGCTTGGGCTGTAGGAGCCCCTCCGGAGTCTGTACAAACCCCCAGTGAGCGCCGTCGACATTAAATGGATCGGGCTACACGCCGTAGCGGTTATTTGCATTGCATTACGTCTTTGTGTGTGAATTATCTGTGATAATTGTAATGTACTGTTGTTGCTAGTTCGTAGGAGGAATCGGATAATAGTTTAGCTTTACTCTGTCGTATTCTGTGATTTTCGTGCTTTCAGCTATCAATATATACTTATTACTCACTGAGTACTTAGTACTCACCCCTATTCCCTACACATTTGTGTGCAGATTCAGGTACACAGGAGGGATATACGAGCACTCCAGCTTTTATCAGTGTTTATTTGAGTTGCTCTGAGGTAGCTGCCAGCGTTTGCAGGACCTGACCTCTCTTCTTATTCCAGTTTCCTTTTATATATACATTATTCAGATTTGAGTATTCTGTTCAGATATTGTTATCCGATCATGTTTAGACGCTCTAGACTCGTGACCCTAGATCTTTGGGTGATTATTCAATTTAGCTTTATTGTTGATAATAATATTCAGGTAATTGATTTGAGTTTCATGCTCCAGATGAGAGTGTAAATGGTCGGGCTTGCCTAGCAGTTGTGTTGGGCACCATCATGACTGGGATTGGGGTCGTGACAAGTTGGTATCAGATCCCAGGTTACTAGGCCTCGCGTGTCATGAGCCGATTTAGTAGGCTCTCGCGGATCGGTACGTATACGTTTGTATCTATCCTTGGGAGGCTACAGAACTTTTAGGAAACACTTCACTTTCTTGGAATTCTTATCGTGCTTATTTGATTCAGCTTGAGAAATAACTCTTGAAATTTATTCCACATGTTTGTACGCGCATGCGAGCATTCAGTAATACATCTGCATCGATGGCTGGAGATTCCCCGATCGAGGAGTGAGATGTAATCTTCGTGAGTTCATATTGGCCCAGTCTGGAGGACTTGAGGCCGAATCTTTGCCTATGGCATGAGCACCAAAGTGCTAATTATGCGAGCAAGTGCTTGAACTTATGTGATCGGTAATGTCCTTATTAGCTGGGATGGGTGTCGGATATCCACGTGATGAGTAAGTTAGCGCTGTGAGGTGTATCTATGTGATCTTGGTAGTGACGAAAAAGTTTGTGGGAAAATAGATGAATTGTTAAGCGATTCATTCCTATTGCGATCTATTGTGTAACCCAAAGTTGTGGGCGCGTGAAGAATATTGTCGTATCTCCTAGTTGGAAAGTTAAGTGCAATACGTGTCGTGGTATGAGTTCAGACTCAAAAAAATAAATTGGCGGTATTTTATATGTTTTATGATTCATATAAGTGCAATGCATGTCCCTGTATCGGTTTTGATAATATAATACATGTAGTATTCAGATTAATGCTATTGATATACATTTTAATGTTTTTTCAAGTTGTAGCTATGTTGTTAGGATGATTTTGGTGATTCTCTGGCAGCTGGATAGGCCCAATTACAAAGGAAACTCTACCGAAATTTTTGAAAAATTGGGACTTAATAAAAATTTGGACACCTAGAGAATAGGCTTAACCGTTATATGGGTGAATGCAAGAAAAGGACATAAGAGTTAAAATTTCTGATGATCCGTGTCTCCACAAGTTGTGAAAGGGTGAGTTTAACCTCACCATGGTATTACGACATCAATAGAGTATATGTGTTGTGATATTTATGGCTTCGAGCTAAGTTGGGTAGGTTGCCGTTGAATAGCTGAGTGCACGATTATGTGCTATGTTGGTTCTGTCTTAAAGTATACTGGTGAACCAGTTCTGATTGTAGAGATCGAACCGAGAACGACCCGAGTGAAGGATATTTTTTACAAAGATGTCATGAGCTCGGATGAGCAGGAAGGAAGTTTAGATTGTTAAGGTAAATTGGTATCGTCTTCAATGTCACCTAAGATCGGTGTTATGTAACAAGGGTTCTATGACCTGGTGAATAATTCTTGATCGCTCTTCAGCGTTTGTGCGACTGGTGGGTTGGAGGTACACCCCAAATATTGTTGCGGTAAGTTGTGGGAGTGTGTCCCACTGGAAGATTATATAAGTGTGGCATGCAGTCACTTGACTAGTTAAAGATGTAAACCAAGTATGAAGGTTGTGATAGTATCGTTAAATTGAGGAATTCATGCCTGGAGGGCACTTGGCCTATTGGGTTGTGAACTAGGGAGGATTACTCCGATTATGATGGTTGTTCTTGTGTTCTAAAAAAATAGAAGTTATTATGGACCTTTGAAAGGTTATTAGACTAGTTCAATGTGATCAAAGTCAGCTTGAAGTCGGTGGATAGATTTAACGTGAATAATGGCTCAATATCAGGCCAAATGTATGCATTTTTCTAACGTGGTCCTCGTGGAGGAGTAGTTAGATTGATGTTTCATTGTCAGATATTTTACATAGTGATGCATTGCGCTGGGTGAGTCATGAAAAGGCTCGAGAAATTGCTATATGTTAAGAATCCGCGTAGGAATGATGTTATATGGGCATCTTGGCTTTTGAAATTCCAATTGTACATCGCACCTCAGTTGTGCTTGGGTTTTGTAGTTTATAACGTTAAATATCCCTCAGGGATGATATCATGCACTTAGCATGCGTACGACCGATACTCGGTATTATGTTGTAATGAGCAAATTTGGCTCGATGAGCATGTTCGTATGTGATAGTTATGTGTGGACCGGATGGCCCGACACCATAGTTATGCTAGCTGGAGCGGGTTGCACGCCTCAACAGTGTGGTATCGAGTATAGTTCTCTATATGCCATCGTGGTATGTCTTGCTTCCTGTTTTCCAAAGAAAGCCTGTGTTAGTTTGTAGGATTTGATAATTTCCTTTCAAATCCCGTTTTCTTTAGTACCACATTCAAATCGGTAACCCATTGGCACATTGGGGCATCATATGAGACATTTACTTATGTCTGGAGTGGCTTATTGCCCGAGCAGTTCGTACTGAGTGAAACGAGATCATTGAATTCAAGATCAGTGCAATCTGAGTATATGAAGTAAGGTAAAGAGCTGAGAACGTTGTTTGATTCAGAATAAGGTGATAGTCCTTGCCAAGAGTACAAAACTAATGAATTGTTGTCTCGATGGTGGCTAAGAATGTATACGGATCTCATCCGTCATGTCAGCATTGTAAGAATTTGCACAAGGTATGTGTATGTCATGCAGAGCATGGAATGTGTAGTGATTCCTTCTAAGCAGTTAGATAATAGAGTTTCATATGATTAGGGTGAATGTCCCTCATATGTCCAAGGAAATGGTGTTGCTAATCATAGCAATTTGACACGAGTATGTGTTTCAGAAAAAGATAATATGATTAAACTGATTAAATTTCAGTAGTATTGTGGCATGCTCTTGTTGGGTCCACTAGTCGTATTCAGATTTGCATGGTAGCACAGGTAAATATTGAGTATCTGTCATGGAATGATTAGGGATCCAATGGGTGCATGTATTCGCACGGTGGAAACCGGAATCCGGTATGATGATGTGTGCGTCATATGGAGTTCTGATGTACAGGCTACATTACTAAGGTGAATCTTTATTAGCTGGTATGTTATATTGTGGATGTGACGTTGGAATTCGGTCTGATTATTGTAGTGTTTGGTGATTTTGAACTATTGCATTAGGAGCTATGCCAGGAATGCCACGAGTTAAGTGGTGAAGTGCTTTAGAATATGTTTTAGTATAGTGAATTATGTTTCAAAGAACTAGCGGACAACTGGGAAGGAGTACTTTCTTAGTTGGGCAGTTGTGTTAGATGTCAATGCAGAGGCTGCTATCATTCATACCATTCCGTATTAAGGGACTTTTTGGATGCGTTTTGTATGGACGGGCATGTAACCAGGTGATATTGTAGATTTTAGTATTATTTGGTACCTTCGGGAGAAGTTAGAGAAGTGAAAGAAACATTTTTCAGGCTTCTTGGCACTGAATTCGTTGGCAGGCCGATATGGCTACGCATTTAGCTTGAGTTAGCTTGGTTTAACCCTGAGTTGTTTTTTGATGTTGTAAGACATTTTGATTTGTTAGTTATGGCCACATGTGGTGCGTTTCCATTGAGAATTCATAGAGAAAGTCATGCGGGAAGAGTAATTGAGTGTCGCTCGGTGTATGGAGCAATGGTTATGGTCTATCGGGTTTTGTGTTGTGTGTCCTCTATTTCATCGTGGGTGTAAAGAATTGCATTGGTTTCAAACGACAAATGTGCGTGGTTGTTGATTTTGAGCATAGTGACTTGAGGTGTTTTAGGTGTAATGATGGTGGGATAGGATAGCGAATTATAGCGAGGCTATGAGAATTATGACCTTTCGAGGTTGATTCAGGCATTCTATTTCTATGATGTGAGATGGGGTCTCAACCTTGTATTATAATGGTATTGATGAGCTTGAGGTACAACTCTTTCGTGTGAGTCATTGTCCTGATTTGAGTATGTTCAGATTGTTTCTTAATTGTGCATGTATTATGCAAGATGTGGTTTAGACCTGTATCGAGGTATCATATCACCAGAGTGGTGTTGGATTCGAGGTGATCATTGGGCTCATTAATGAATACAGACAAATTTTATCTCAGCTTGTTAGGAAGATAATATCGAGGTTTGACTTGTAAATCTGTTGTGATATTAATTAAGGGAAGTGGTTTCATGAGTGCTTGATCTGAGAGATGATTACGATTTATAGCATGTTTCATTCATCGTTAGCAGTATAGGAAAGTGGGGAAATAAGGCTTTAGCTAATAAGAGGTTCTCTGCCGGTAATTGGTTGCTGGGGACAATTGTTGTGAATAGAAGTTATAATTCCAAGTGTTTGGCTTAGGCGGTATATCATATGTTTTCACATGAGGGTGCAAGTATGGGTATTACAGCTGGTTCGGGCTTACTTTGAGTTCAGATGTGAATTTCTGATCTGGTGTATGATTTTCGAAAAGTGCGACTTGGTTGTATGGTTTGGATTACAGATTAAATGAATTGTGAAAGTTTGGCCATATTGTGTTATCGGTTCTATGCGAGATAGGGTGATGAGGGATCACCCGGGGTATATAGTGCTAAGATCATTAAGCTACTAGTTGGCTTCTAGGGCAACTCTCGATACGCCCAAGGACAAGCGTTTGTTTATGTTGGGGAGGATGTAATGACCTGACCTATTGTTACGGGAGTTATCGCCCCGTTTTTCCCCATTTTATGCTTCTATAGGTTTCATTATATGTGTTTGGAAAATTTGAAGTTATTGGATAGAGTTCGGGTAGAAATTAGAGAATAAGTATCTTTATAAGAAAGTTAGTTTGGAGAAGTCAAACGAATGTTGACTTATGAGTTAGAAGGGTCAGAATGGATGATGATTCGAATAGTTTTGGGGGATGATTTGTGGCTTAGGAGCACAATCAGAATTGAATTTGGAGGTCCGGTGTAGAATTAAGCTTGAATTGGCTAAGGTTGGATTTTGGCGAATTCCGGTTGATAGACGAGAGTTTGATCCGAGGATCGGAATAGAATTCCAAGGGTGTCTGTAGCTTCGATATGTGATTTGTTATGTGTGTGTGTAAAATTTCAGATTATTCGGAGGTGATTTGATTGGTTTTTTATCAAATGCGTGTTTTAGAAGTTTTAGAAGAACTTAGGCTTGAATCCGGTGTAAATTTGGTGTTTTGATGTTAGTTTTGATGATTTGAGAGTGAAGCTAAGTTTGCATGATCATATGTGACACGTTAATATGTTTGTATGTGGTCCCGAGGAGCTCGGGTGAGTTTCGGATAGGTTTGGGTTGCGTTGTGCTCGTTTTTCTTATGTTTCGACATCGTTTCTTCAAGCACAAATGATATCATATTAAACAAATGAGCTCCAATTACTATTTTTAATGAAGAATTAGATCCGTATCGTAATTACAGACCCGTAGCAAAAAGAATCATCGAATTGGGACATTGTATGAGGATTTTATGGCCATTTTACTAAGGTTGCCTAGATTTTCAGGTTAATGACGAAACTGCCCATGACGGCGTATTAAAAATTTACACTAATTGCAAATCTTAAAACCTACATATCTCCTTCATTATAAGGTCAACTTGAGTGATTCAAAACCCTAAATTAATTATAATTTCACAAGGAATCTATTGTGAGCAGTAAAACGCGTGAAAAGTATACCTATAATGAGCAGGTTGAGTTTTCTTCCAATTTTGGAACGGGAAGAAAGTTCTGAGGCAATTTTTAAGAGAGATATCAATGGATAATCACTGGAGATAAGTTTCTTGACTGAAATACATGATTTTATTCTAGAATCAACACCAAAATTCCTGAAATTGGGTAGCATTTGTGAAGAACTAGGGCCTAAATCATGAAAACAAATTTTTGGGTTTTGAAATGCCATTTGAACTCCGATTTTGATAAATTTTATATGGATGGACTCGTGGAAAGATGAGTAATCCGTTGGTATGATTTTTGGAATTTTTTTGAGAAAAGGGCCCGGGCTCGGGTTTTACCAACTTTGTGAATAGTTGCATTTTTTGAGTAATTTTGATTGGGTTATATTTCTTTGACCTATATTTATGTTATTATTGTGGTTTTGACTAGCTTCGACGCACGAGGCATAAAATTTGAAGGGAAAAGGTATCGCAGACGAGTCTACGACCGGCTAGAGGTGAGTAGTTTGTGTGTATGGTAGCCTGAGGGTTTGAAACCCTAGCTAAGCACATTGTGACGCTAGTAGCGCGTGAATCGCATCCCGTGGTAGGTGCAGGATTGATTGTGACTGGGGATTGAGACTTAGTCCATCCCGAATAAGTATAATATGACATATGTGGTTGGAACACACTGTGTTGATATATTTGTGGGCTGTAAGCCATGTTTGGGGCCTTGTGTCGACCTGTAGTATCCCTAGGGGATAGTTATATATGTGATAGCTCTATTTGCTTAGTCACTGATCTCAGTCCTGGTTTGATATCACTATGTTGGAGTGCTAAGTCACATGTTCTTGGAAAAATTAAATAAAATTAAGGTATTTCCATAATTAATGAATTGGAATCTGGAAATAAATAATTTGAATTGTTGTGTGGCTTATATGTATGTTTTTGGACTGAGGATGGATCGGGCTGCATGCCACAGCAGATGATATGTGGATCGGACTGCACGCCACAATAGTTGTTATGAGGATCGGGCTGCATGCGCTTGGGCTGTAGGAGCCCCTCCGGAGTCTGAACATATACCCAGTGAGCGCCGTCGACGTTAAATGGATCGGGCTACATGCCGTAGCGGTTATGTGCATTGCATTGCATCTTTGTCTGTGAATTATCTGTGATAATTGTAGTGTAGTGTTGTTGCTAGTTCGTAGGAGGAATCGGACAGTAGTTTAGCCTTACTCTATGGTATTCTGTGGATTTCTTGCTCTCATCAATATATACTTTTTACTCACTGAGTACTTAGTACTCACCCCTACTCCCTGCACCTTTGTGTGCAGATTCAGGAACACAGGAGGGATATACGAGCACTCAAGCTTTTATCAGTGTTTATCCGAGTTGCTGAGTTAGCTGCTGGCATTCGCAGGACCTAGCTTCTCTTCTTATACCAGTTTTCCTTTATATATACATTATTCAAATTTGAGTATTCTGTTCAGATATTGTTATCCGATCATATTTACAGGCTCTAGACACGTTACCCTAGATCTTTGGGTGATTATTCAATTTAGCTTTATTGTTGATAATAATATTGAGGTAATTGATTTGAGCTTCATCCTCGGGATGAGAGTGTAAATAGTCGGGCTTGCCTAGCAGTTGTGTTGGGCGTCATCACGACCGGGATTGGGGTCGTGACATTTGGGTTAGGTTGATAGGTATTTGTGTTGGGCCCAGACACTTTGAATTCAATGGCCCAAACGTCGATTTCTTAATTGATTTCCTTTGTTCTCTTCACTTATTTTATTTAAGTGTCTCTTTTCATTTATTTTGCATTTTTATTTGTATTTTGTATTTTTACTTTTGTATTTTATTTTGTATTTTTATTATTTGTATTTTTATTTTATTTCTCACAATCAAATCAACTCTAAAAATTAGATTTCCTAATTGCTCTTTATGAAACATGCAAACTAGTACTCGTTTGAACAAAAATGTAAAATGGGCCCTTTTGTTATTTTCTTGAAATTTGTTCTAAAATAAATTGATACCTAATTAATACTTAAAATTTAAAATTAAATCCCTAAATGCAATGCATATTTTTTGTGTTTTCATATGAATTATCAGAAAATGACACCAAAATGCATAAAAATTATAAAACGTAAAGAAAAGTCATTTTCTTTGTATTTTTTGGAATAACACTTATATAAGGCAAAAATCACGTGCTCACAGCTGCCCCTCTTTACTCGAAAACACGAAGTGTTTTCGTGCAAAGATAAGTAAGCAAATACGAGCGATTTTTGCCCATTCAAGTATTCCGTTTGTGAAGCATTTTGAAAAGTTTTGGCCGCACCCTGCTTTAGAGGTTGCCTACATATCCTGGGCTAGACAGGAATCGGGTCAGTATAGTTCGGAAATGTTTGGTAGCTGAGACTACCAGGAGCTTTGATTTTACTGTTGTTGCTCCCCGCTGACCCCCTTATTTCACCGTCAAGATAAAATAAACTAGCTTAAGCTATGTTTTATGAATTACAAAAGATCCTATCTATGTCTTCAAACTTGCTCTTGTGTTACTTTGAACTTGTATCTTGTATTCTTCCAATGGAACTCTTATTTTTGCCTTGACAGTGTTTTGCCATTGCTCTTGACGATGCTTGACTACTTCAAATTTAAATATGTGTCCATTCTTTTGGTGGGCTCTTGCTTGCGATTGCTTTAAAAGGTATTCCCTTGTTCTCCAAGTGGGCTCCTGATTGCGATGCTAGAAGAGTGTTCCATTGTTCATCAAGTGGGCTCTTGAATGCGATGCATGAAAAATATTCCCTTATTTTCCAGGTTGGCTCCTGATTTGAAAAAGTATTCCCTTGTTCTCCAGATGGGTGCCTGATTGCCGCAAAATAGACAAACAAAGATAATTTTCTGCTCCAGTCTGTTGTCCGGGCATATCATGTTATCAGATATTTAAAGGCTAAAATTTGGATTGTACTTCCCTTGTTTTCCAAGTGGGTGCCTGCTTGCTGTATTTGAAAAGATATTCCCTTGTTTTTGATGTGGGCTCCTACTTGCTGAATTTTGAAAAAGATATTCTCCTGTTTTTTGGGTGGGCTCCTGCTTGCTAATTTTGAAAACTATTCCCTTGTTCTTCAGGTGGGCTCCTGCTTGCTGAATTTTTCAAACTATTCCCTTATTCTTCTAGAGGGCTCTTACTTGCTGAATTTTGAAAACTATTCCCTTATTATTCAGGTGGGCTCATGCTTGCTGAATTTTGAAAACTATTCCCTTATTCTTCAGGTGGGCACCTGCTTACAATAACCATACAAAGTGAGGAAAATTTTCTGCGGACGCTTTGTGTTACCGGATATTAAACTTGAGAGATAAGACTTGCACTATACTTCCTTTATTCTTCAGGTGGGTGCTTGACTGCTTAACTTTGAAATGTATTCCCTTGTTCTCCAGATGGGCTCCTGACTGCAAAAATTTTAAATGTATTCCTTTGTTCTCCAGGTGGGCCCCTGATTGTTGACACTTGAAATGTATTCCCCTATTCCCCAGGTTGGCGACTGTTTGCTAAAACTTGAAACGTATTCCCTTGTTATCCAGGTGGGTGTCTGATTGCGATGGTTGAAAAGTATTCCCTTTGTTCTCCAGGTGGGCTCCTGATTGCGATAAAACAACAAAATATTTCTGCCCCAATTTGATGGTTGGGTACATGGGTGAGCATTAAGCGAAATTATTTTACCAACTATTATGGGAATCTAATGTCTATATCCTATTATACAGGGAGGTCTTGACAATTCCTAACAGTTACGAACCTAAACTATCTCTTCTTCCATCGTATTTGTTATCAAAGATCTTAAACTATTCTCTTTATCCAAGACTAACTTCCACTCTATCTTGTGATCTTGACTGACATTAAATCTATGCCTGTGACGACCCGGCCCGTCGTCACGGTAATTACCACCCCATTATGTTGTAATTACATAATTCATGCTTTTATATAAGTGTTAGAGTCTATCGGGGGAGTTAGGAGTGAAATTAAATTGGAAATGAGGCATATAGCCTTTTTGGAGGAAGCTTGAATAAGGAAAGTCAACCCGGAGTTGACTATTTTGTTAGAGGGCTCGGAATCGGATTCTGATGATTCGGTTAGTTCCGGGAGGTGATTTGTGACTTAGGGGAGCGATCGGAATTGAATTTGGAGGCCGGTGTAGAAATAGGCTTGAATTGGCTAAGGTTGAATTTTGGCGAAATCCGAACGGTAGGTGAGATTTTGATCCGGGGTCGGAATGGAATTCCGACAGTTGCAGTAGCTCCATTAGGTGATTTTGGATGTGCCTGCAAAATTTCAGGTCATTCGGACGTCGTTTAGTCGGGTTTTTGATTGGTTGTGTAATTCGGAATGTTTTAAAGAATTTAGACTTTAATCCGTGTGTAATTGGTGATTTTGATGTTTAGGATGGTGTTTTTAGGATTGGAACAAGTTCGTATCGTGTTTTGGAATATGTTGGTGGTTTTCGTTGGGGTCCCGGGGGTCTCGGGATGAATCCGGGGGTCCAAACGGACCATTTTTGGAAGAAAAGAGAAAAACTGGTTGCTGTCATAAACACAGCAGGCGGTTGCTCTCCGCGATCGCGGGGAGGGGGATGCGATCGCGTAGAGCTGGAGGCTAAGGCATCGCGATCGCAGGTTAATCTACGCGATCGCGTAGAAGAGAAATGGGTCCAGGCAAATTTGTACTACGCGATCGCAGGGGTGAAGGACGCGATCGCGTGAAGCAGGGTGATTGTGCATCGCGATTGCGTGAAGGATGTCGCGATCGCGTGAGGCCGAGATTTTGAGCATCGCGATCGCGTGAAGAAGATCGCGATCGCGTAGAAGAAATAGTTCTGGCAGTGAATTTAATCCAGAAACAGAGAGTTACGGGTTCATTAACCCAAAACGCCATTTTTGAGTTCTAGAGAGAGAAACTCACGGGAATTGTTGGTAATTCATCGGGGATTCGTTGGAGGTAAGTTTTGTGGCTTAATTACATCATTTTAACATGAAATCATGGGTTAAATTTCTGTAAATGGAAGATTAAAGGTGGGTTTGAGCCCTAGGCCTAAATTTAAGAAAAACATTGATTTGAGTGGGCAAATGGAGTCCGATTTTGGTAAATTTTATATGCCTAGAGACTCGTATCGAGATGAGGATTCCGAATATGTAATTTTTGTAATTTTTCGACAAGTGTACCAAAAGTCGGGTTTTGACAACTTGTGGGTTTTGATATAAATTGGGTTATTTCGAATGAATTTCGTGAAATTAGCGTATATTGATGCATTCTCTATGATTTTGAGCGAGTTGGCATCCGAGGAGATTGATTTGCGAGGCAAGCGCAAGGCGGATTGAAGCTTCTACCGGTTCGAGGTGAGTGGTAGTAGTAAACAATGCACTAAGGGTTTGAAACCCCGTACTAGCACTTTACAGTGCTATATTGAGATGAGACACGTGTTTTATGACGGGCGTGGTGACATTGTGATAGGGGGTTCGGACTTAGTCCTTCCCGGCTAATAGAATACTGTGTTGTATGACTGTTACTGAGATTATAACTGTACAATTGGGCTGATAGCCATGTTTGGGGCCTTGTGCCGATCTGTAGAGCATTAGGGAACCTATAGAGCTAGGTGACCCTTGTATCGTGTTAGAAACATACACTCAGCCGTAGCTCTAGCTGTATAGCATAATATGAGCCCGTACTAGATGTGTACATTGAGAGAGATTATCTAGGGTGGAATTCCCTGTTCTAGCTGAGTGGGCCTGAAAGGCCAAGTCTATACCGATTGAGATGAGATACGGTCAAGGACCCACTATGAGATGTTATAATGGGCCTGAAAGGCCAAGTCTATATTAACTGAGACAGGGTCAAGGACCCATTGTGATATATTATATTGGGCCTGAGAGGCCAAGTACATACTGACCGGGATAGGGTCGAGGACCCATTATGAGGTATTATGTATATAGATACCTGTATTGGATCGGACTGCACGCCGCAGTAATGTACATGTAATATACATGTAATATACATGTGGGACGGACTGCACGCCGCAGTATTATTGCGCTTGGGCTGTAGGAGCCCCTTCGGAGTCTGAGTCTGCACACATTCCAGTGAGCGCCGGTATATTATGGGATCGGGCTGCACGCCGCAGCAGTATATATGTTGGATCGGACTGCACGCCGCAGTGATATATGGTGGACCTGGCTGCACGCCATAGCACCATAGCGCTTGGGCCTATATATATATATATATATATATATATATATTGGATCGGACTGCACGCCGCAGTGATATATGGTGGACCTGGCTGCACGTCATAGCACCATAGCGCTTGGGCCTAGGGAGCCCCTCCGAAGTCTGTATACACCCCAGTGAGCGCCGTCGACGTTAAATGGAGCGGGCTGCGCGCCGCAGCGGTATATGTATTGGAGCGGGCTGCACGCCGCAGCATTATACTTAATCATACCCTACTATCTACTTAAATACTTATACATTATAGACATAAGTATGTGTCTTTATATGTTGAGATGGCCGTACACCGTAGGGGTACGAGCGAGGATTAGTTCAGTGTGGAATCTTGTAGAGATAAACGTAGATTGGAGGTTAAAGTACTACTATAGTGATGACGTACTTGTGAAGGTTGCCTTAGAACTGCTAAGTGATAGCACAGGATTTCTTACCTTCAGTTATTATTTATTATTGTTACTCACTGAGTTGAAATATACTCACCCCACTCCCCTGCACTTTTTGGTGCAGATCCACAGGTGCCCGAGAGCAGTTGAGACATTATAGCTGCTGATCCTTGTCTACTTTACGGAGATTACGAGGTAGCTGCCAGCGTCCGCAGAGCTTGTTTTCTCCTTCTTTATCATCTTGTCGATTTCCTATTTGCCTAGACTTGGTTGTATTAGGATGCTATTCTGTAGAGGCTCAGTCTCGTGACACCACGATATGTTTGGGACCGCAGTTTGTATGTTTTACGTTCCGGTTATCACCTGATATGATTATTTATTGTTTAAGTTTAATTTCTTTATAATTGGCTGGTTTAAGGGATAATATGGTTGGGCTTGCCTAGCATTGTGTTGGGCGCCATCACGACCAGGGTTTGGGTCGTGACAATGCCCTATTATCCAGGAGGGTCCTAACAACTTTTATTCCTACTTCCACTATATCTGACCTTAAAGCTATGCCCCATTATCTAGGAAGGTCCTAAAAACTCTTAATTGAAACCTATTGAAAACTTTAGAACGAACTTATATTCTTTTGGTGAACGTTTATGCTAAACTACGTTTCTCATGATTATTTTGAAATTCAAACTAATTCCCATTTTTCAGGAGGGTCCTGACAACTCCTAAATTATATCTTCTAAAGGTATTAGTCCAATAATATTTGTTATCAAAAGGTCTTAAACTACTCCCCATGATCCAGGAGGGTCCTCACAACTTTTATTATAACTTCCACTACATCTGTTATTTATATTGACTTTAAAACGACGTCCTATTATCTAGGAGGGTCCTGAAAGCTCTTATTTGAACCTTATCTTAAACATCCAAAGAAACTTATATTCCTTTTATGTCAAGCTACATTTATCGTAATTGTTTTGAAATTTAAACTAAGTTCCATTTTCCAGGAGGGGCCTGAGAATTTCCAGTCATACCTGTGTGGGTCCAGCATTTTTTACAGAGGATTTCTCGGAAACTTCTGCCAATGTTTTAATCAAAGAAGATCTTGCCAGTTTAAAATGTTGTGGTTGGTTTGTGGCCTCAAACTTTGATGGTGATTGCTCTTTCACTTCCCATGATAACTGATTTCCACTTGAATGCCTTGCCTATCCACTGACTAACCACTCTCCCCCGCGGTCCTTGTCACAGGAAAAACACCTTCTCTGTTCAAACCCGCACCTTTCGCGACCTGACATTTACCAATTCCTTGTTTTCATGAAACTCAAAGCATGACAATTGCCACCCACTCAAAGTGTATGTTTCTCTTTCTTGACAGATCCCACTAACTCTGGCCTTGTGGTCCCTTGTTCTTTCACTTGCCATGATAGCTGACTCCCAATCGATTCATTAGTTAAGCACTTTCTTTATTACCCTTGACATAGAGAATATCTCCGATGCGTTCACCACCCCCTCTATCTTTGTTGCATTGTTCGTGAGTTGATATGTACTAAACCCTTGTATTTCAAATGAATCACCAAAGTATGTCAATTGCCACTAATTCACTATGTTTGTTGTTTTTCTTGATCTGCTACTAGCCCCGGATTTGCTCCTTCACTTGTCATGATAAATTATTTCTTTTGAAGACCTCAATCGTTTCTTGACTGACCACTTTCTTTATCAAAATATACCACTCCTCCATTCTAACCACATACTTTATTTGTTGCATTACTCCTGAATTGACACTTTCCAACCTTTTTGTCTCATATGAACCACAAATAATTTTAATTGTTGCCAACTTCAGTGCACATGCTGTTCTTTTTTATTTAAACCACCGGCCTTGCCCTTGAAGTCTAATGCTCCATCGCTTGCCATGATAACTTTACATTCTTTTTGGGGGGTCGTGATTGTCATTGGTGTCAATCCAATTATGGGAAATTCTTTTAATCTGTTCAACCTCGCTCTTTATCTGTTGTTTTGTTCACGAATTGATGTATACTGAGTCTTTTATATTTCACAAGTAAGCATGTTAATTATTGCCAACTCAACCATGTTTCATGTTACTTCTTGACTTATGACAATTTCATATGCTGGCCAGATCCCATTTTGTGCAATTGGAAAGCTTGGTGGCAAATTTTGAAGTCATTTCTCACTTGTTATGATAAGACAAACTCAAAAAGATGGAAAGACAAGGTGGGAAAAATAGAGTAAAAGAAAAATAGAGAGAGATGATTCCTAACAAGAAACCTACAAAATAACTACCCATCGGATGTGGATACTTACTCTAATAACCTTAACATGCACTTGCAGCCTTTTTGTATAGCAAATCATATGTTCAGCTCTTGTTACAATGTTTTCCTGCGAAACTGGTCTTCAATGCTCCCTTGCCCCATATGACCCATCATCCCTAGTTTACTTGTGGTGGCTGCATGGTTTTTCACTATGAAGCCCATTTTGATTTTTCTCTCAACTCATTGTCGCCTTATGGTGCCCATGAAGGTTTTCACCAATATGACTCTCTCATTTTAATTTCGCTTAACCTTCATTATCTTGACGTACCCGTGAGAGTTTTTATCAACCCAACTCTCTCATTCTTTATTTCCTTAACTTGGATTGAAGTGTTGCCTCTGATGTGATTCACCTTTGCTCGCTTGACTCGGTATTTATTGAAGATTGATCGAAACTTATTTATTTAGACCATAATGTGGCTTTTGGATGGGTTTAGGAAGAAGTGTATAAAGGCTCAAGACACTTCAACGTGAGCTAAAAGCACTACAGCTTTTGGAATCATACTTCTTGCAACAAACATAACTTCTGCCCCAGTGTCCTTCTTGAGGATTCTTGGATTTTTTCTTTCCTGTGACTGAACCTCGGTGAGGCTGCCTAAGTACCCTTTTGGGATCAAGTCAAACATAGTTCATGCAACTACATTTGTTGTTGTGATGTTTTCCTTCCTTCCATTCTTCTTTTTTGTTTCATTTTCTTTTCCTTTCTTTTCTCTTTTAATTTCTTTTCTTCTTTTATTATTCTTTCTTTTCTTTCTTTTCCAACTATTTTTCTATTGTTTCTACGCTTGATTTCCCGCTCTCTTTCCGAAAGAGGGATAAGAAAAAAGATATAATAAGGTTCAAAGGGATAACAAATGATAAAGTGTTTGGATAATAGAACAAAATGCCTTAGTCATTCCAATCTTTAAAACATACCAAGTACAAAAATGCCTTTTTATTGATTCACATATTTGCCTTCTATGTTTGCCGATTCCTAGGGCCATTGGACAACAATCTCGGTACCATGAATGGTCCCTTTAGACTTGGGGCATTCTTGCCTTTGGCTTTAAACCGATGAGACATGATGCATTTCCACAGTATTTATTTATGTTCTATTTTCCAGTTTCACTTGATTCAGGCTTCAAAGTATTCCAGTATATTCTTATTTCTTTCGAGTGCCCTCACATCTTCAACATTATTTCACTGCTAAACTGACTTTTAAACAACCAAGCTGAGAATTATGTGTGCATTTCATGTCAATAAAATTAGCATGAAAAGACTTGTAAAATGACTAGAAATGTAATGACTAGAACTGGTAGGAAACAGAGAATTGTATTTGACATGATGCTGAAAAGGGTTGAAACAACAAAACAAGCAAACTAGACTTGAATTACAAACCTAAACGGCACTAAACAAGCTTATTACTTAACAAAGCAAAGTGGAAAGGTAGAAGGGTTTGACTCCCAAGACAGTTTCCGGATTACAACCTGAAATAACACGGACCTTCAGAAATGAGATCGAAATAAGCCACCAGAACTCCACTCTGGGTGATCGAGAGATGGAGAATCTTCCCAATTACCATGCCCAGCATTTTGGCCACTGAATTTCACATCAATATTACCAGGAAAGTTATTGGCTTTAATCAGTACAATCCCAAGATAAATCCCACGCTCCTTTTCATTGCCATTGACCATAATTTATCCTTCTTGAATCATTCTTTATATTTCCCTTTTCAATGATCGACAGTCTTCAATGTTATGCCCCTGGACATTGGAGTTGTACATATATCGAATAGTAGGATCAAAGCTTTTCGTATTTGGGTCTGGAGTATATCCAAGGAGTTGCTTAATCAAGCCAACATGTTTTAAATTTTCAACAAGCTTGTGTAGGATTCTTTGATGGCGTGAAATTATCCTTTTGCCTTTGTTTCCCTCCATGCCCCAATTTTCTAGGATTGTTGGATAATTGAAAGTGCTTTCAAGACACGCGAGAATTTTGGGCTACTGGTGCCTGCTTCTAGGAGGGACTTGGTAGTGGGACAAATAGTCAGGTGTTAGTGACTTATGTGGAGTTTGGGGACGTTCACGGGGTCGATATTGTGGTTGAAAGAATTTATCAAGAATGACCACCTGACCCTATCGTCGTCGGAGGCTATGACCTGATGGTTGGACAAAAGATCTGTTGTTGTTCAGGGGATAGGTTTGTACTTTGTTTTGTGGTTGAACAGGTTTGGAAAGAACAATTATCAGACCATATTATGGATGAGTATTAGCAACATCTTTTCCGTCAATGGCAGGACCATCCCGAGCAGCCTGCTCGTTCCACTTGAGCAAAAAATCCTTAAAGCTCTCTTTGGGCTTCGTTTCTGTCTGGGATACGGAGGATAAATTTGAAACCATGTTTATTTTACTGAAAATGTCGCACAAAATCTTGAGCCATATCACCCAATGTAAGCCATTTACCAACATCATGACGATTATACCATTCTAAAGCTTCCCCAGTCAAGCTCTTACTGAAGTATGCCATCAACAAATCATCTATATCCCCAACACCTCTCATTTTATCGCAATAGACCCTCAGATGAGTTACCAGATCTCCAATCCCATTGTACAAGTTAAATTTAGGCACTTTGAACCACGCGGGCAAGCGAATATCGGGGAACACAAAAGATTCTTGGTAGGACATGTTACCATGGTCCCCCATTCCTGGCATGTTTTTTAAGGATTGTTCTTTCTCCTTTATGGATATTTCATCTTGCCCTACTTTTCCCGTGGCCTTTTCATTTTCGGTATGAAGCTCATCCTGAGGGCTCTTCCCGTATTCATTATTGAGGGTAGTGGATATGACAGGAGACATTTGTGGGGGCGGGGGTGGTGCCTACCCAGTCATTCAAGCTTGATACATATCTGCCATGTGTTATCTCAACATCCGTACCTCTTCACTCAAGCCATTATCCCGTTCATCCACCTGTCTCCGGGAACCGGTACTAACCACATCAGTTCTATTGTTGTTTTCCATTGCCTTTTGTTGTCGAGAAAAATTTTCACTTTGGAAACCACAAACCAACCACTTTTTGGAATGACAACATAAATGCACCATTTTAGTGTTAATGCATTGATTTTTCCTTTTCTTTCTTTGTTTTTCGCCATTTTCTTTTCTTTTTGCCTTTTATGTGGCTTTACCTCTTTTTCGTTTTCTTTTTCTTTTGGTTATGGTCGAATCCTATGTGGATTGCCTACGTATCATGACCCCGCATGAATCAGACCGAGCGTACTTCTTGCAAATTAATGCAAAAATAAAGAGATATTTATTTGGATTTTCAAATTTGTTTTCTTTGAAGGGAAACTGTAGAAGTAGACTCCAACTACCAACTCGATGATTAACACTAGATCAAGAGTACATAAAAAACATCAATCATGGGGCCCGTGGGGCATCACTCAGCATCGCTACAGGCTTCCGCAAGACTAAAAATGTTTCAATGTCGACTGAGACTATTTCAAACAACAACTGGGAATGTAATGACTTATTTTGACAAAGTGGCTACTTTTGAAAAATTTTGTTTAAGAAGCTACAAACTCAAAATTTCTCATCTTGGGGCCCGTGGGGCATCGCTCGGCATCGACACATGCCATTGCAAGACTGAGAAGGTTTTAATCTCAGTTGTGACTATTTTTTACAAAATTGGCGATGTAATGACTTATTTTGACAAAGTGGCTATTTTTGCAAAATATTGTTTAAGAAGCTACAAATTCAAAATTTCTCATCCTGGGGGCTGTAGGGCATCACTCGGCATCGACACAGGCCAGCGCAAGATTTAGAAGGTTTTAATGTCAATTATGACTATTTTCTACAAAATTGACCTTGTAATGGCTAATTTTGACAAAGTGGCTATTTTTTGCAATATTTTGTTTAAGTAAATAAACTGAAAATTTCTCATCTTGGGGCCCATGGGGCATCACTCAGCATTGCCATAGGCCAGCGAAAGACAAAGAAGGTTTTGATGTCATTTGTGTCTATTTTAATAAAACTGACCATGTAATGGCTTATATGACAAGGTGACTATTTTTTGTAAAAGTTATGAAATGACTAAACTTGATTTTTGGGATATGGCCTTTCAACACTTCTAAAAGGGAAATTTTAATGTTGTGCCCGCAAATTATTTAAAGTTTACTCAGGGTGGTTATTCTTGCAAAAACGACCTTCTAGCGTTCTTTTGAAGGACATTCTGCTTATTTTAAACAAGAATAGCATCACCCGACTTATTTATAACAAAAATCAAAATTTTGACATTTTTTGGCTGTTTTCCCAAAAAGTGTGGTTGGACCCGTCAAGGGTTGCCTACGTGTCACGCCCCAAATTTGAGGGACATGACCGGCACTCGACCGGGTATCCCCAGTCAAGCGGACCTAGGTGCCTTTCCTATCCCATGTGTTACCTCTAATTCTCATTGCCTAATAACCAAGCCATTTATAGGATATGAACTCCATTAACTGAATTTTTTTATAAACATAACAATAATAATTTCCATTAGAAACTTAATTCACCATAATAAAGGTATTCCAATTTTTTTATACAACATAGCCACACATCAATATTTATCTTTTAAATTACCATGCCCGACACTAACCATGATCTATCTACGGAGCCTCTAAATACAATTGAAGAATAATATATAAATGCCTGCAACAAGGCTCTGGCTATACCTTATACACATCAAATAAGATCCCAAAATAGAAAGTGGCGTGAGCCACATAGGGCCCCGAATGGACAGGGGCTCACAGAATCAGCTGACGGGAAGTAATGAGGAGCTACGGTCGGTGTACTGGAGTACTGCTATGGATCCACCTACAATCATAAGACGAATGTAGTGCCCTCGGCAAAAGGGACATCGGTAAATTTGAATTGTACTAGTATGTATGAACAAACTTTATCCCAAGTAAACTTAAGAAATAGACAAGCAAGTCACGTTAATATAAACAACCAACAAATACGTAAAGGAATAACAAGACAAGCCAAAAAAATTTTCAACACTTAACTTTGTTTCAAGTAGTCCTCAACCCATATACAAGTAGAAACCAAGAGTAGAAGCAACAACCAAACACACATGGAAAGCACAATCAACCAAACAAACGGACAATCAGTGCCCCACAGGTTACAAACTCTCCTACCGTCTCCTTTCACGATGCCTCATCAATGATTTCACAATTGGTACACATGTCGATTTCAATGGCGATTTCAATCGGTTTCAATCCTTATTACCTCGGCCACCCTTATCACCACAACCCACACCTTATTACTTTGTGTTGTGGTGCGCAACCCTATTCCACCTTACAGTTATAATTCACAGACAACACAACAACAATCAACAATTCACAGAGATAAACAACGACAGTTCTTAAGAATAACCACAACAATTTACTAGTTTACACAACCATCAATACCATTTTCCTTCATTTTCAACAATTCATATGCACTTTAAGTCACCATAATAATTTCCCACCTCAAGCCAAATATGTTATTACCACAGTTGTTCTAACTGCATCGTCTATGATTTTCCTTCCATCATTTGTTTTCAACTCTTACCACATAACACTTTCACAATCACGCATTTAGTTTATTGTCAATTACTTGAACCATTAAACCACAAATACTCGATCAAACCAATCAACACCCAACAAACCAACCACAAGAATTTTACAACAATCCACATAGATATCACACACCAAGTATTCGTACCAAACAAGGTGATTTTACAAAGATCAAAGTTAGCCATACATACCTCGATTGAGCTTTCCTTAAGTTACTACAACACTCCCAAAACTCTAGAAATTCCAATCTACTATGAGACATAACAAAATTAAACACATATTAGAAAGATATTCATGAAACTAGCTCATTTGAGCATTTTATCAAACACTAGTTGAGCATCTTGATTTCAAATCTCCTTTTCAAGACTTCTTTCATTCCCTAACACAATCTTTACTTATTTATATTAAAAAGACATCTCACAACCTAATTTGTACATGCATGTATACACAACACTGAAAAACCCAAGAATCATACCTCAATAACCCATCTTATACTCTAAACTCGAAATTAATAACCTAGGGTATAGAATCTTACCTCTTAGATGAAGAACTTGTGATTGGGTTCTTCGATTCTTGAAGGTTGACGAAAGATTTGGATGGTTTAGATTTTGGGTTCCTCCTTCTCTCTCTAAAATACTCTCACCTCTCTCTAAAATCAGTAGGAAATGACCCCAAATAAAGCCCCAAAGGTTATATATCAAAATGTGGTCGGGTTATGAAAATAAAAAAAATAACCCTGCGATGTCAATTCTGCTATAGCAGAATGCACCGCAGAATGGACATGCGGGCCGCAGAATGCACCATAGAATCGGTGGCTTATAATGAGCTACACTGGTTCAATTTGCGGTTTAAATGTGAACTGCCGAACGAAAATGCGGACCATAGAGTAAAAATGCGGATCACAGATTTGACTTGACACGGGATCGCATTTTCCAGCCTTTGGTAATTTGATCATAACTTTGTGTAGTAATGTCAAAATGACAAACGGTCTAAAGTGTTGGAAACTAGACTCAAAGGGCTTTCATTTGATATGCTATTTACCACATAATCCCTTATACATAATTATGTATGCTCCTATGAAGTGGAGCCTTGTGCGAATCCATTTGGAATTTTGGCCTATTTCGAAAATTTTCCCATTTGGCGTACACCTTGACTTCCATTTAGACCTCACATAACTTACCATAAGACTTATACTCATATTTATCAAGTCTAATTGATGTACACCATATTATTAGTATATAAAAATATTATAATAAGCCAGTATGACATTACAAAATCCTAAATTACTTAGCGAAATTTTCCGGGGCCTTACACTACGTATCTCACACTTGGTGAGAATCAAACTAGCGTAGTTCGGGCCGATTGGCCAAAATCAAAATTATTTTTGAGGAAAAAATTACTTTCCATTTTTTCTAATATTTTCTCTTTTTCAATATTATTTTCAATTTTTTTTTCAAAAATCCTGCAACATTTTGGTACTATTTGGGCATTGGGTTTTTTCATAATATTTCGGTACTATTTGAGTCCCCTAAGTAAAAATGCATGTGAGGCAAATAAGTGTCCTACTAGGAATCCATGATGAGTTTATTGTTCATCTAGGTTTAAATTCTAGGTTTATTGATCTAGACATGGCTTACCCGAGCGGACACTTGGGCCGAGGGGGAGGCAGTGTACCAGAGATACAGAAGCTCACCCGACTTTGCAACTTATCCAAACCTCATTCTAAATTGGGAAAAAAAATCTAACAGAAGAGAAGCTACACGAAGTGCACCCTTCTCCATGATGTAGAATACTCAGAGAGAGGGAAGGATTCGCGACAGTTTATATACAATTCAACACATATCAAAGCGCTAAAAATATTTAGCACGTAAGGCATAGAACATGTTTCAAAGCCAAATTGTTTAATACAACAATTTAACTAAGCTCGAATTCTTGAACCATGAACCGAAGTTCTGGGTTCTTATCCACAGCAGAGTCGCCAGGGCTATCATATCTTCTTTTTTCGAGCTTTGGGGCTTTACTACACCCCGGGGAAGGGATATAATAAAGAATGAGTTTTTCCTCTTAAAGGACAACCGAAATGGGATTCGTTTTTAGTTAAGATTCAGAGTCGCCACTTGGGAGATTTATGGTGTCCCAAGTCACCGGTTTCAATCCCGAATCGAGGAAAAGGTATGAATTTGTTTAACATTCGCCAACTAGAAATCCGGGTAAGGACCCGGGAGAAGGTGTTAGGCACTCCCGAGTTTCATGGTTCTAGCACGGTTTCTCAAATGTTATATTTGGCTAAAATATTTGATTATCGATACATGTTATCTTATTTGTGAAATTTTAAAATTAATTACCACTTTTTATCAATTATTATTAACTTTTATTTAAGAAAACAAACGTCGTTTAAGATCGTATTTTTGGATCACGTCACATGAAATGCACCCGGATTCTTGACATAATCTTATTCAACGTTTTCGTATTTGGATTTGGGTCTCATGAAATGCACACCCGTATTAGGAAGGTAAAATATTAAAAATCGCGCCTAAAGCGGCTAACATATTGTTATCTTTTGGGAAGGCAGTCAAATTTGGTAAATGGACTATCCCAAATACTAAGTATTTTTAGTAATTAATTAATGAGGACCCAAAAATTATGTATTTTGATTTGGTGAGGCTCGTCTCATTTTTATTTTAAAAGGTCAAACAAAAGTAACTAAATTCTCTATTTTTGTTTTGTTTCTAAAGGTTAATTAATCCACGATTATAAATTTGAATCTCGAGTTCAAATCCGAACTCAAACAAAAAGGTTAAAACCTTTTAGTTTGAACCCTATCACGACCCCAAAACCCGATCGTGATGGCGCCAAGCACATTGCTAGGCCAGCCTAACCAACCTTACACAATACCGAGCTACTAGCTCTCACTTTACTTCAAAAGAATTAACAATGATAAGAAAATACAAAATCTAGCATTGGTTGCAAAAATAATCCAACGACAGCATAATACTTCCTACAAAATCTGGGGTCATAATTCATGTTCCTCTACCAAGAGTATAACAGTGACACTGAGTACATAATGTATTTGACATATGCAGAAAAGTCTAAAAGAAAAGGGATAATAAGGAAAGACGGGTCCGACGGACGCCAAACAGCTACCTGGACAGTCAGAATGTGATCATTGAGGCAGCTGGGGAGTCTGCCGTGCTGTGATGTACCTGGATCTGCACATAAGGTGCAGGGAGTAGAGTGAGTACTTCCAACTCAGTGGTAATACGTCAGATAAAGACATTGAAGGTCAAAATACCCAATAGCCCACACAACAAAGCTATACAATACCTCTTTTATCAATTTTAATAGTATATGTCTCAAAGAAAACAATAATAGATAAAGATGACCGTTACGGCGCGTAGGCCGATCTAATTGGGTACCCGCGCTCACTATGGGGGTTTAGACTTCGGACGGGCTCCTACAGCCCAAGTGCAATATCAGTGACATGCTACGGCGCGAAGCCCGATCCACTACCAGTCCAGCTTCATGAAATCTAAGCCTCACAGGCACAATTTAATTTCCATTTAGAAATCCCTTTTTAACGGTAATAATATCAATCAATGTTCAGAAATACCTGAGTTTGAGAAATCATTTTAGACAGTGTTTAGGTCAGGACTGATATCATGATAACATGTTATAATCATAGAACCAATGATAATGATCCTTACAGGATCCAAATAACTGGCTGACAGCCCAAGTATATCCACAACCGTCCAAGTAGGAGGTTTACTGGCTCATCAATATCCAACAACATGGTATAATGCTATACAGTCGGAGTAAGCCATAGTCCCCAATCACAATCGACCCCGCTCTCACAGTAGATTACGTGTCTCGCCTCAATACAACGTCACATAGTGATATATCGAGGTTTCAAACCCTCAAGTCATCATCCACACCCATTACTCACCTCGAACCGACTCAAAAACTAGTCCGCAATGCCTTTGACATGAGATTCAACCACCACGGGTGCCGAATTTGATCAAAACCAATAGGAATACGTCAAATAGGCTAAAGGAACATAACCCAATCGAAATAACTCGAATTACACCCAAAAACACGAAGTTGCCAAAACCCGAGACCCGAGCCCGCTTCTTGAAAAATTATGAAGTCCACATTTTCATCTTCCTCATCTCGCCAAGAGTCCATACATATAAAATTTATCAAAATCGGAGTCCATTTGCCCCTTAAAATCATCAATATATATTTTCTTAGGCTTCAAGCAAAATCCCCATTTTACACTTTGATTCATCCAAATTTTAGTGATATAGATGAAGATTCTAGGATAAAATCACATAATTAGCGCATAAAACTTACCTCCAACTGATAACTAGGTGAAAGTGTCTTTATCCCTCGTCCACTAGCTTCAAAACTTGCCCAACAATGGTGGAATTATGAAACCCTCGCGTCTGAAATTTCATTTAACTGATTCTGCCCGTCATAATATTTATACTATACGATCGCATTACCATACCTGCGATCACATAGAACAAATTTTCCACCCCTCCAAAATAGCTTATGTGATTGCACTCAATACCCCGCGATCGCATAGAACAAACTCTTCACCTGGGACCCCTGGCCAATTACCCTATGCGAACGCATAGCCTACTCTGCGGTCGCAGAGCGCAAGGCCTCAACTATGTGATCGCATACACCTGATGGCAATCACATAGAACAAAAATAGAGCCTTCCCAAAACCTCTTATGTGTTCGCAACACACCCCCTGCGATCGCATTGAACAATTACCCTACAACACATGTCAACAAAAATCTGATCTGTTTTTTATTAGAAAGTTGTCCGTTTGACCCCCGAAGCCCCGGGACCTCAACCTACTGCAAATCACGATACGAACTTGTTCCAATCATAAAAAACGTATCACTAAAAACAAAAATCATCATATCAACGCGAAACCTATGTTTCAACCAAAACTTCCGAAACCTACATTCCATCAAAAAACGACCAAATGATGTCCGAAGAACCTGAAAATTTGTAGAAATATCCAAAATCACATAACGAAGCTATTGCAAGTGTCGGAATTCCATTCCGACTCCCGAATCAAAATCTCACCTATCCAGCGGATTCCGCCAAAATTCCAACTTTGCCAATTCAAGCCTATTTCTACACCGGACCTCCAAATTCAGTTCTGATCGCTCCCCTAAGTCACAAATAATCTCCCGAAGCTAACTGAACCACCAGAATTCACATCCGAGCCCTCTAACCACATAGTCAACTTCAGGTTGACTTTTATGAAACAAACTTCACTCGAAGAGGCTATATTCCATATTTTCTACCAGAATCAATTCAATTTCACCTGATAGACTCTAATACAGATATAGAAACATGAATCAACTTAATAAGGAAAAAACGGGGCGGTAACTCTCGTGAAGACGGTCCGGGTCGTCACATTCTCCCCAACTTAAGCAAACGCTCGTCCTCGAGCTGGTGAAGAAACATACATGGAGTCTCAAATAAGTGAGGATATATGCTCCGCATCACCTGCTCGGTCTCCCAAGTGGCCTCCTCCATGGGCAGACCTCTCCATTGAACCTTCACTGATGCAATATCCTTGGACCTTAATCTCTACACATGATGACCCAATACAGCTATAGGCTCCATATCATATGTCAAGTCATCATCAAGCTGAACTGTACTGAAATCCAACACGTGCGATGTGTCGCCAACATACTTTTGAAGCATAGACACATGAAATACCAGGTGAACTCCCGATAGGCTAGGTGGCAAAGCAAGCATATAAGCCACCTCTACAATCCTCTTGAGAATATCAAAAGGGCCAATGAATCTCGGACTGAGCTTTCCTTTCTTCCCAAATCTCATGATGCCTTTCATAGGCGAAACCTTCAGTAAGACCTTCTCACCCACTAAATAAGACACATCGTGGACCTTCCGGTCCGTATAACTTTTCTGGCTCGACTGGGCTTTTCGAAGTCTCTCCTGAATCACCTTTACCCTGTTCAAAGCATCCTGGATCAAATCTGTCCCCAACAAACTAGCCTCGCCAGGCTCAACCCAACCAATTGGAGATCTACATCATCTCCCATATAAGGCCTCATACAACGCTGTCTGAATACTGGATTGGTAGCTGTTGTTATAAGCAAACTGTGCGAGAGGCAGATAATTAACCCATGAACCACAGAAATCAATAACATAGGCGCGCAACATATCCTCCAAGATCTGAATGGTACGCTTGTGTGCACGTGATTTTTTCCCCAAGCAATTGAATTCCAAAATATATAAAAAATAATACAAAAATGATTTTTGTTTGCAAATTGTTTTGAAATTGTGTGTGAAATGCCAGTGTTCGTCAATTGTTTTAAATTTGAAATGAAAATACAAAAAGGAGTTAATTTAGAAAATATCACAAAAAATTGTAAAAACAAATGTTAAGAAATTAGAAAATTAAGCAATAATACAAAAATATCGGAAAATCAAGAAAAATACAAAAAAGGAAAAAATAAAAGAAATATATTAGTTAAAGATAATACAAGGAAAATAAGTATAAAATACAAAGGAAATACAGAAATTAAATAAATACAATTCAAAAAATAACAAAAATATAAAATACAATACAAAGACAAAAGAATTGGGCCAAATACACAAGAAATACTTGGCCCAAAACAAATTACACAAATCAGGCCCAAAGGAAGCAAGTCCGGTCTGCCCAGTCTATAGACCAAACGACGCCGTATGGATAAACAAATCTGGGCCATTGATTATATTTGATCAACGGACATGGTAAGGCGGTGCATCTCTTAATTAAACGACGTCGCATTTGAAACCAATCACAACCGTTCATTACAATTGATCAAACAGATGAGACCAAGGTGTCATTAACTAAAACGATGTAGTTTGAAATGATTAATCTCAACTGTTCAAATTAATTAATCCAACGGACCTCATGAGACCTCTCATTAATTCATACGACGTCTTTTAAGATACAAATGATCCTGGTCATTCATCTCAACTGATTCAATGGCCAGGAAACAACAACACACGATGGATATATATTCTCCATTCCCCTTTCAGATGCTCATTATACACATACACGTTTTATATGTCTAAACCCTAGCCACCTCGATCTTCTTCATCCTCTCCCACTGTCTCCTATGGAGACCACCGGAGACCACCTCAATCTCCATCTCCGGCCAAAGCCAACCTCCCCAAACATCTTCCTCACTTCCAAACCACCATAAAACTCCATTAATCCCCGACCAAAAACTCACCATCCTTCTATTCTTGAAAATTCAGTCACCGGAACCCTAGTCGGTGACCACCCAAAATATGAATTAGACTCTCAAAATAACACCCCTTGACCGTCTTTAGACCATCTACCACCCCACATAGGTGGTTTCTCTCGAGTCTTCCCCAAACTTGTCGAATAATCAAAAAACACTTACCGAAACCCTATTCCAACGAGTACCAAAAACAAACGCACTCTCAAAACATTACCCTAGGCCTCCAGATTACTTCTCCCATACTCAAATCAAACCCTAAAGCCCCATTCAGAAGATCTAATATTCAGATGAACTACCTGTCACGACCCAAACCCGGTCGTGATGGCACCCAACACATTGTTAGGCAAGCCCGACCATGTTATCTATTAAAACCAGCCAATTATTAATTACAGATGTTCAATTAAACTTAATAGCATGTTTTCATATCAAAACGAAAAGCATGGAAGTAGAAACACACAAAATACGGTCCCAACCAAATCGTGGTGTCACAAGTGTGAGCCTCTACAGATGAAATATCCTATATAAACAAGTCTAGGCAGAATGAAGACAACAAAATGATAAAGACGGAGAGAATAGGTTATGCGGACGTCGGCATCTACCTCGAAGTCTCCTCGAGATAGTAATGAATAAGCAGCTGCGACTACTCAACTACTCTCTGAAACCTGTGAATCTGCACAAAAAGTGCAGGGGAGTGGGGTGAGTATATTTAAACTCAGTGAGTAATAATAATAAACAACAACTGAAAATAAGAACACGTGTACTATCACTAAATAGTTCTAAGGGCAACCTCACAGGCAAGTCATCTCCCCAGAGATTAGTCCATTCCCTGTCCACAACAGTCTCACAATAATCCCACACTGACCTAACCCTCACTCATAGTGTTGCGGCATGCAGTCTGATCCAATATATCTGTGGCGGCAGTCCGATCCAATATATATAGCGCTGCGGCGTGCAGCCCGATCCAATATTAGTGCTGCAGCGTGCAGCCCGATCCAATATATATAGTGCTGTGGCGTTCAACTCGATCCAATATATATAGCGCTGCAGTATGCAGCTCAATCCAATATATATAGCGCTGTGGCATGCAGCCCAATCCATTTAACATCGACGACGCTCACTAGGGGTGTGTATAGACTCCGGAGGGGCTCCTATAGCCCAAGCACAATAATACTGCAGTGTGCAGTCCGATCCACATATATATTACTGTAGCGTGCAGTCCGATCCAATATATATAGTGCTGTGGCGTGCAGCCCGATCCGGTATGTATGTCAATACCTCACAGCGGGTCCTTGACCCCATCTCAGACAATATAGACTTGGCCTCTCATGCCCACTCAGCTAGAACAGGGAATCCGACCCCAGGTAGTCTCTCTCAAAGTACACATGGCTCATGATATGCTATACAACTATGATTACGACTGAGTGTATGTGCCCAGCATAATATAAGGGTCACTTAGCTCTACAGGCTTCCCTAATACTCTACAGATCGGCACAAGGCCCCAAAAAACTATCGATTGGGAAGGACCAAGTCCATATCCCTAGTCACAATACCACAACGCCCGTCACATGATGCGTGTTTCATCTCAGCATAGCACTGTAGAGTGCAAGTACGGGGTCTCAAACCCTCAGTACATCATTTACTACCACCACTCACCTCGATCCGGTAGAAGTCCTAGCCCACTTTTAGCTTGCCTCGCAAATCAATCACCTCGGATGCCGAATCTCCTCAAAATCAATGTTAATATATCAATATAGGCTAGTTAGACATAACCCAATCGAAATAACTCGATTTACATCAAAACCCACAAAGTTGTCAAAATTCGACTTTTGGTATGCTTCTCGAAAAATTACGAAAGTTACATTTTTGAAATCCTTATCTCAACACGAGTCAATACATATAAAGTTTGACAAAATCGGGTTCCGTTTGCCTGATCAAATCAACGTTTTACCGTAACCCAGGCTTAGGACTAAATTCCCCCTTTAATTCTTCCAATTTCAGTGAAATAGAGGAGGATTCTAAGATAAAAACACGTATTTGGACCATAAAACTTAGCTCCGATGATAACCCGGTGAAATCCCTTCAATTCCCCTTCACTATGCTCCCTATTAACTCAACAATGGAGGTTTTTAATAAATGAGCCGTGGATTGAATGTTCAGGACTTAAATTCACTGCCAACCCTCGTAATTATACGCAATCGCAACCCTTGGCATGCGATCGCAATGCACAACTTTCTGGACGACCAAATTTTCCTCTATGCGATCGCGTGGTCGCAGACGCGATCGCGGTGACCAACCCAGCAACTCTACACGATCGCAACGTACTGCCGTGATCGTACTGCTCTCGAATATTGCCTTACACAATCGCATGAAGGGTCCCGCGATCGCGATGAACAAGCCCCTCAACTTACGCGATCGCATCCCTTCTTTTGCGATCACAAAGAACAACCTCCCAGCCTCTCTCCGATATACTACGCGATCGCATGCCCAGGCCTGCGATTGCGATGAGTAAAATTTCACTATAATTTTGTGCAGCAGATCAGCAGCACATTTTGGTTCAAAATGGTCTGTTTGGACACCCGAATTCATCTCGAGGCCCCCGGGACCCCGACGAAAACCACTAACATACTCCAAAACACGATACAAACTTGTTCCAATCCTAAAAAACACGCCTTTAAACACAAAAATCATCGAATCTAAGCGAATTCAAGCCTAAGTTTCATTTAATCTTCTGCAACCAACATTCGATCAAAAAATGACCAAACAACCTCCGAATGACCAGAAATTTTGCAAGCATATCCATAATCACCTAACGGAGCTACTACAACTGTCAGAATTCCATTCCAACTCCCGGATAAAAATCTCACCTACCGTTCGGATTTTGCCAAAATTCAACCTTAGCCATTTTAAGACTTAAACTACACCGGGCCTCCAAATTTAATTCCGATTGCTCTCCTAGGCCACAAATGACCTCCCGGAGCTGACCGAATCATCAGAATTTGGTTCCGAGCTCTGTAACTCACAAGTCAACATCCAGTTGACTTTTTCCAACTATTCTTTCTTCTAAGAGACTATTTGCCTCATTTCCAACCAAATTCAATCCGAATTGACTCAAACTCACCAAACATGCATATTGAAACATTGACAAGCATATAAGGGGGAGAACGATGTGATAACTCACATGATGACGGGTCGGGTCATCACATTCCCCACAGCTTAAGAAAACGCTCATCCTCGAGCGGGTCAAGAAACATACCTGGAGACTCAAATAGGTGAGGATATCTACTCCGCATCTCCTGCTTGATCTCCCAAGTGGCCTCCTCCATGGGTCGGCCTCTCCACTGCACCTTAACTGAAGCAATGTCCTTGGACCTCAACTTCAAATATGTCTTCCCAGAATAGCCACCGGCTCCACATCATAAGATAGATTACCATCAAGCTGAATCGTACTGAAGTCCATCACCTGAGGCGGATCCCCGATATTCTTCCAGAGCATAGATACATGGAATACTGGATGAACACTGGACAAACTGAGTGGCAAGGCCAGCTCATATGCCTCCTCTCTAATCCTCCTGAATATCTCCAAAGGACCAATGTTCCTGGGACTCAGCTTCCCCTTCTTCCCGAACCGCATGACACCTTTCATGGGTGAAACCTTAAGCAATACCCTATCACCAACCATGAAAGACAACTCTCGAACCCTACAGTCCGCATAACTCTTTTGGCGTGACTGTGCTGTGTGAAGCCTCTCCTGAATCAGCTTCACTCTATCCAGAGCATCCTGAACTAACTCAGTCCCTATCAATCTATCCTCACCGGGCTCAAACCATCCCACGGGAGATCTCCACCATCTGCCATACAACGCCTCGTATGGGGCCATCTGAATACTCGACTGATAATTTTTGTTGCAGGCAAACTCAGCAAGTTTCAAGAACACATCCCATGAACCTCCAAAATCAATCACACATGCATGCAACATATCCTCCAAGATCTAAATGGTGCGCTCAGACTGTCTGTCTGTCTGTCTGAGGATGGAATGCGGTGCTCAACTCAACTCGCGTACCCAGCTCCTACTGAAATGCTCTCCAGAACTGAGAAGTGAACTGAGTGCCTCTGTCACATATGATAGACATTGGGACCCCCTGCAACCCGACAATCTCCCGAATGAAAATCACCCCTAACCACTCCGATGAGTAAGTAGTACATACTGGGATGAAATGCGCGGATTTTGTCAACTGATCAATAATCACCCACACTGAATCGAACTTCCTCGAAGTCCGAGGGAGCCCAGTCATAAAATATATGGTAATTCTCTCCTATTTACACTCGGGAATAACCATACGCTGAAGAACACCGCCCTGCCTCTCATGCTCATACTTGACCTGCTGGCAGTTGAGGCACTTGGCTATGTGCCTAACGATATCCATCTTCATCCTTCTCCACCAGTAATGAAGTCTCAAGTCTTGGTACATCTTTGCGGTACCTGGATGAATGAGTACCGCAAGCTGCAAGCCTCCTCTAGTATCAACTCTCGAAGGCCATTGACATTAGGCATGCAGATGCGGCCTTGCATCCTCAGAACACCATCTCTATCAATAGTGACATCTCTAATATCATTGTGTAGAACTCTGTCCTTAAGGACAAGCAAATGTGGATCATCGTACTGACGCTCTCTAATGCGATCATATAAAGTAGACCGGGAAACAACATAATCCAACACTCAGCTCAGCTCAGAAACATCGAACCTCACTAGCCGATTGGCTAGAGCCTGAGCATCACATGAAAATGTCCTCTCCCCAACTGGAATATATGCTAGGCTGCCCATACTGACTGCCTTTCGGCTCAAAGCATCAGCCACAATATTGGCCTTCCCCGGATGATATAATATAGTGATGTCATAATCGTTAAGCAACTCCAGCCACCTCCACTGTCTCAAATTAAGGTCCTTCTGTCTGAACAAATGTTGAAGACTGTGATAATCTGTATACACCTAAAAAGAGACACCATACAGGTAATGTCTCCAAATCTTCAGGGCGTGAACTATGGCTGCTAGCTCCAAATCATGTACAGGGTAGTTATTCTCATGGGGCTTCAACTGGCGAGAAGCATAAGCAGTGACTCTACCCTCCTACATCAATACACAACCAATGCCAACTCTCGAGGCATCACAATGCTCAGTATAAGGATCTAAAGCTGACAGTAGTATCAAGACTGGTGCAGTGGTCAGTGCTGTCTTGAGCTTCTAAAAGCTCTCCTCGCACTCCTCGGACTATATGTAAGGAGCACCCTTCTGAGTCAATCTAGTCAAGGGTGAATCAATGGAAGAGAATCCCTGAACAAATCGGCGATAATACCCTACCAATCCCAGGAAGCTACAAATATCAGTAGCTGAGGTCGGTCTGGGCCAGCTCTGCACCGCCTCTATCTTCCTCAGATCCACCTGAATACCATCACCGGACACCACGTGTCCTAAGAATGCCACGGACTCAAGCCAGAACTCACACTTGGAGAACTTGGCATACAACTTCTCCTCCCGCAACCTCTGCAATACAACTCTAAGATGCTGAGCATGCTCCTCCTGGCTACGAGTGTAAACCAGGATATCATCTATGAACACAATTACGAAAGTGTCCAAATATGGCTGAAATACATTATTCATCAGATGCATTAATGCGGCTGGGGCATTGGTTAAAGACATCACAAGAAACTCATAATGACCATACCTCGTCCTGAAGGCTGTCTTTATAATATCAGACGCCCTAATCTTCAGCTGGTGGTAGCCTGAATAAAGATCAATATTCGAGAATACCCTAGCTCCTTGGAGCTGATC
Organism: Nicotiana noctiflora; assembly: GCA_032618575.1. Lineage (NCBI taxonomy): Eukaryota > Viridiplantae > Streptophyta > Magnoliopsida > Solanales > Solanaceae > Nicotiana > Nicotiana noctiflora. Next base: position 147,128 of record JASVEL010007258.1, read on the forward strand.
AAATAAATCATCAATGCGAGGCAGATGATACTTGTTCTTCACTGTTACCCTATTCAACTGCCTGTAGTCAATACACATCCTCATAGAGCCATCCATCTTTTTAACAAACAAGACCGGTGTACCCCATGGTGACACACTCGGCCTAATGAAACCCTTATCTAGGAGTTCCTGAAGCTACTCATTCAATTCTTTCAGCTCAAATGGTGCCATACGATATGGAGGAATGGAAATAGGCTGAGTACCTGACACCAAATCAATCCCAAAGTCAATGTCCCTGTCCGGCGGTATGCCTGGCAGGTCTGAAGGAAATACATCAGGAAAGTCCCGCACAATGGGAACAGAATCAATATTGGGAGTCTCAGCTCCGACCTCCAGCACAAATGCCAAATAAGAAAGACATCCTTTCCCAACCACTCATTAGGCTTTGAAGAAAAATATTACCCTAATGGGTATATAATCAGTCGTGCCTCGCCACTCGATCCTCTAAATGCCCGGTATAGCCAAAGTGACTATCTTGGCATGACAATCCAGAATAGCATGACATGGAGATAGCCAATCCGTACCTAATATAACATCAAAATCAATCATGCTAAGAAGCAATAGGTCCACTCGGGTCTCCAGACCCCCAATAGTGACCAAACAAGACCGGTATACATGGTCCACAACAATAGTATCTCCCACCAGGGTAGATACATGCACTGGCAACTCAAGACACCCTCGGGTCGTGCCCAAATGAGTAGCAAAATATGTAGATACATAAGAATAAGTAGAACCAGGATCGAACAATACTGAGGCATCTCTGTGGCAGACTGAAATTATACATGTAATGACAGCATAAGAAGTAACAGCCTCAGATTGTCCCTGAAAAGCTTAGCATCTAGACTGTCCACCTGATCGGCATCCCCTCGAGGGCAACCCCTAGCTGACTGACCCTCACCCCTAGCTGGCGGGGCGGGTGCTGAAGTAGAAGGACCAGATGATGAGGGTTGCCCCCTCTGCTGATATGTCCTGGAAATAAAATGGGGACACTCTATGCGGATGTGCCTAAACTCTTCGCACTTGAAGCAACTCCCAGGTGCTGGGGGTTGAGACTGATGAGGACCCATAGCACCGGAGTGTCAAGCTGATGAACTAGGCCGAGAAGAACCCTGGACAGATGGGGCCTGTAAAGAACTCTGTGCTGGGATAGCGCTGAAAGATGGCTGGCTCTGGTGCAGACCTAGATAGCCCTAGCTAGAAGACGATCTACGGTGATCTTAGCGGCCCGACTGTGAAGACAAGAAAGAGCGACCTCGGCTCTACTGACCTTGGCCTCTGGTCTGAGTGCCACTAGAACTAGCTGATCCTCGAGGCCTCTTGGCCTCCCTTTGATCTCGCTCCCTACGATGATCTGTCTCTATGTCGCGAGCGATATCCATGGAATCCTCAAAAGTGCGGCTTAAAACCCTCTCTCGGGTCATCAGTATGCGGATGGGATAGATAAGTCCATAAACAAGGCGTCTAATCCTCTCTCGGTCGGTAGGAACATACCACGGTGCATGTCAAGATAACTCTGTGAACCTGATCTCATACTCTGATAGTGACATGTCTCACTGGCGGAGTCCCTCAAACTGCCTATTCTTCTCCTCTCTCTGAGATCGAGGCACCCACTTCTCCAAGAACATAGTGGATAACTCTGGGCATGATAATGGAGCAGCCCCTGCTGTTCTATGGAGCTCATATGCCTCCTACCAAGCGAAGGCTCGTCCCTGAAACTGGAAGGTGGTAAAGGATACACCACTAGACTCCAAGATCCCTACCGTTCGGAGCATCTGATGGAACCTGTCCAAAAAACCTTGGACGTCATCGCCCGGAGCACCATTGAAAACTAGAGGAGATAATCTGCTGAACCTCTCGAGACGACACTGCTCGTCGTCAGTCTTAACTGGGACCCTGTCCCCCTGAACCTGAATAGTTGGCTGTACTGGAATACAGGCAGAACTGGAGGAGCCTCAGGTGTCTGCAGGCGCTACACTGCTGGCTCTAGAGTGCGTGCTGTGGGGGTCTATTGACCATCCCCGGTCCCTAATGTACCTGCTGCGGTGGTAACTGAAACTGCCTGTGCCAGGCCAGTGCAAACCGCTAATATCTGAACTGGTGCTGCTAGAGGCTCAACAACTAGAGGCTGTGGGTCAGCTGGCATTGCCTCAGCTGACCTACCTCTGCCACGACCATGGCCACGTCAACGACCTCTAGCAGGTGGTAATGCTGGTCGTCCACCTCGTCCGGAAGCTCGAGTTTTCTCCATCTGCGAGAGAATAGAATGTTAAAATTCAGTTTGAATCAATAAAATTGCACAACATGAATTTCAAGAATTGAAACTTTCCTAAAGGGTTTGCAGCCTCCCGAGGATAAGTACAGGCATCCCCGTACCGATCCATAAGACTCTACCAAAACGGCTCATGAATCGCAAGACCTGTTAACCTAAGCTCTGATACCAACTTGTCACGACCCAAACCCTGGTCGTGGTGGCGCCCAACACATTGTTAGGCAAGCCCGACCATCTTATCCATTAAAACCAGCTAGTTATTAATTACAGATGTTCAAATAAACTTAATGGCATGTTTTCATATCAAAATGATAAGTATGGAGGTAGAAGCACACAAAATATGGACCCAACAAAATCATGGTGTTACAAGTCTGAGCCTCTACAAATGAAATATCCTATACAAACAAGTATAGGTAGAATGAAGACAACAAAAGGATAAAGAGGGAGAGAACGGGTCCTGCGGACGTCGGCAGCTACCTCGAAGTCTCCTCGGGATAGTAATGAATAAGCAGCTGCGACAGCTCAACTGTTCTCTTCAATCTGCACAAAATGTGTAGGGGAGTGGGGTGAGTATATTTCAACTCAATGAGTAATAATAATAAACAACAACAGAAAATAAGAACACATGTACTATCACTAAAAAGTTCTAAGGACAACCTCACAGGGAAGTCATCTCCCCAGTGATTAGTCCATTCCCTGTCCATAATTGTCTCACAATAATCCCACACTGACCTAACCCTTACTCATACTACTGCGGCGTGTAGCCTGATCCAATATATCTGTGGCGGCAGCCTAATCCAATATATATAGCGCTGTCGCGTGCATCCCAATCTAATATATATAGCGATGTGGCGTGCAGCCCGATCCAATATATATAGCGCTGTGGTGTGCAGCACGATCGAATATATATAGTGTTGCGGTGTACAGCCCGATCCAATATATATAGCGTTGCGGCGTGCAGCCCGATCCAATATATATAGCGTTGCGGCGTACATCCCAATCCATTTAATGTTGACGGCGCTCACTGGGGTGTACAGACTCCGAAGGGGCTCCTACAGCCTAAGCGCAATAATACTGTAGCGTGCAGTCCGATCCACATATATATTACTGCGGTGCATGAGGACCGATCCATATAAATATACTGTTGCAGCATGCAGCCCGATCCATATATATATATATATATATATATATATATAATGTTGCGGCGTGTAGCCCGATCCAATATATATGTATATATATGTATAATGTTGCGGCGTGCAGCCCGATCTGATATGTATATCAATACCTCACAGCAGGTCCTCGACCCCATCTCAGTCAATATAGACTTGGCCTCTCGGGCCCACTCAGCTAGAATAGGGAATCCCACCCCAGGTAGTCTCTCTCAAAGTAAACATCTAGTACTGGCTCATGATATTCTATAAAGCTATGATTAAGGCTGAGTGTATATGCCCAGCATAATATAAAGGTCACTTAGCTCTACATGCTTCCCTTATACTCTACAGATCGGCACAAGGCCCCAAACATAGCTACTAGTCCAATTACACAGTTATAAGCTCAATCTCAGATATTATACACAATAAACTATCAGTTGGGAAGAACCAAGTCAAAATCCCCAGTCGCAATACCACCACACTCGTCGCATGACACGTGTTTCATCTCTGCATAGCACTGTATAGTGCAAGTACGGGGTTTCAAACCCTCAGTACATCATTTACTACCACCACTCACCTCGATCTGGTAGAAGTCCTAGCCCACTTTGCGCTTGCCTCGCAAATCAATCACCTCCGATGTTGAATCTGCTCAAAATCAATGAGAATACATCAATATAGGCTAATTATACATAACCCAATTGAAATAACTCGATTTACATCAAAACCCACAAAGTTGTTATAATCCGACTTTTGGTATGCTTCTCGAAAAATTACGCAAGTTACATTTTTGAAATTCTTATTTTAACACGAGTCCATACATATAAAGTTTGACAAAATCAGGCTCCGTTTGCCTGTTCAAATCAACTTTTAACCGTAACCAAGGCTTAGGGCTAAGTTCCCCCATTAATTCTTCAAATTTCAATGAAATAGAGGGGGATTCTAAGATAAAAACACGTATTTGGACCATAAAACTTACCTCCGATGATAACCCGATGAAATCCCTTCAATTCCCCTTCACTATGCTCTTTATTAACTCAATAATGGACGTTTTTAATAAATGAGCCGCGGATGAAATTTTCTGGACTTAAATTCACTGCCAGCCCTCGTTACTCTACACGATCACAACCTTTGGAATGCGATCGCGATGCACAGCTTTCTGGGCGACCAAAGCTTCTTCTATGCGATCGCGTGGCCCCATACGCGATCGCAGTGACCAACCCAGTGACTCTACGCGATCGCAACGTACCGTCCGCGATCGCACTGCTCTAAAATATTGCCTTACGCGATCACATGAAGGGTCCCACGATCGCGATGAACAAGGCCCTCAACTTACGCGATCACATCCCTCATTTCGTGATCGCAAAGAACAACCTCCTTTCCTCTTTCCGATACACTACGCGATCGCATGGCTAGGCCTGTGATCGCGATGAGTAAAATTTCTCTGCAATTTAGTGCAGCAGATCAGCTGCTCATTTTGGTTCAAAATGGTCTGTTTAGACCTCTCGAATTCATCCCGAGGCCCTCGGGACCCCAACGAAAACCACCAACATACTCCAAAACCCGATACAAACTTGTTCCAATCCTAAAAACACGCTCTTAAACATGTAAATCATCGAATCCAAGCGAATTCAAGCCTAAGTTTCACTTAAACTTCCGCAACAACCATTCGATCAAAAACCCGACCATACGACCTCCGAATGACCTAAAAGTTTGCAGGAATATCCAAAATCACCTAACGGAGCTACTGCATCTGTCGGAATTCCATCAAAGTCTCACCTACTGTTCCGATTTTGCCAAAATTCAACTTTAGCTCTTTTAAGACTAAAACTACATCGGGCCTCCAAATTTAATTTTGATCGCTCTCCTAGGCCACAAATGACCTCCCGGAGCTGACCGAATCATTAAAATTTGATTCCGAGCTCTCTAACTCACAAGTCAATGTCCAGTTGACTTTTCCCAACTATTCATTCTTTTAAGAGACTATTTGCCTAATTTCCAACCAAATTCAATCTGAATTGACTCAAACTCATCAAACATGCATATTGAAATATTGTCAAGTATATAAGGGGGATAATGGGGTGATAACTAACATGATGACGGGCCGGGTCATCATACTAACTGTCTTTGAAGATTTGAAAATCAAGAAAAATGAAGAGAAAAAGAATAAAAGAAAGAAGAAAGAAAGAAGAAAAGGAAAAAAAGAAAAAGGAAAAGAAAGGAAAAAGCCTAAAAAAGCTAAGTACCCTACCCTATTTTTGGCCGTTGATTTTCATATGTTCACTCATTCTGAAAACCAGATTCTTTTTGTTTTGAACTTGTTCTGTTAACTGCTTATCATGTTTCTCTGCTTAGAACTTAAAGAATCCATATGCATGTCTTAAGTCAAGTTTCTTATCTCTGTTTTGTATCTTGATTCATACTCGAGCATGCTAGCTATGAACTTTATTTCATATGTGCCTGAAATCGTTTAGGTGTTCTTAGGTTCTGATATTAGCTACTTGTGAATCATATTCTATTAGCCATGTTTTATGTCATTGTTCATTATATTCTGTCTCGGTTGGGTTTTAGTTAATTGGAATTCAACCATTATCAAATTTTTCCTCTAAGTTCTGATTAATTTGAGGTTAATTCGTGATTAGGGTTATTTGTGCAAAATAACATAAATCTGGCTATATTTGCAATTTGATTTGTATGATAGTTTCATCTGAACTTTTGAGTACTTATGTTTAGTTAGGTTGTATGTGTAAATGTTTTATGGCTATGTTTGCAAATTAAGAATCAATTCTGATTAATGACTATTTGTAAGAAAAGTGGCAAATATTGACAAGGTTTATAATTTGGAACTGGTTAAGACTTAAAGACATGGTTTATGTTGGCTATTCATTAAATAAGTGAATACCCTAGTTCTACTAGACCTAAGGCAGGTCGGATAATAATAATTAAATATAAGGGGTAAAAGGGGAAGAGTAAATGGCATTTTTGTGGATTAAATAGAGCTTTTAGGCATAAAATGAGTTTAATGCTTGGTTTTTCTGAAATTATTTAGATAATAAAGGGTATATTTAGTAGATCTAAAAGGCATTTGTGTAATAAACTTTAGCAAGTGAGGGTAATTTGGTCAAGCCTGCCTAATAGAACCCAATAGAATTGCCCAGAACATTCTAGCATGGGTTCTAGGGCATTTCGATACATTTTTAAGGGACTATTCTGTAATTAATTGAAAAGAATAAGGGGAGGAAAATAGAATTAACTTATTTGAAATTCCCCCCCAAAATAACTCTATAAATAGGCTTCTAATAAGCCTGAAAAGGGGGTTCGAAAAACTTAAAAAGGGGTTCGATCTTAGATAGTACAGAAATTTGGGGTTCGATCTTAAATAGTTCAGAAATTTGGGGTTCCATCTTTAAAGTTTAGAGTTAGACATTGGTCCAGATTTTGAAATACACTGAAATACTGCTACTGTTTCATTGCTGCTGGTTCAAGTGATATTTTGGACTTCTGTTTGTTGTTCGTCATTGTTTGGTTGAATTCACTGGGTCTTCTATTTGTTTGGTTGAATTCGTTAGGTTTTCTACTTTGAAATCGCACCTATTGCTGTGTTAATCTGCCTTCATTGCTCTTGATACTTGGTTGTTGTCTATCGCTGATTCTCTTCTCCTTTATTCCCCTAACACTCATTTTTTTATCTAAATGTGATCATGTACACTACAACCTTTCAATGATGTAACTGAAGTTCTTTGAAGGAATGAAATGCATGTTAATTTCCATTTGTACTTATATTTCTATTTTTGTCATAGTTGCAAATGTAATTCATTAGGAATGATTGTAATAATTAACAACTACATAAATTCGATCTAGGGTAGAGTAGCTAATGTAGTAGTTAAATGTAGTTAATATCTTATCACTTAATCCAAAACTTAAATAGGTTAATATAAATATAATACACTTAGATAAATAAGCATGATTCTGAAACTGGATTTTAAACGTGCATTTATCTATTTTAGCTAAATTCTTAATTAGGATCGTTAACCTAAAGAGAATAAATAAATCAGTTTGTAGTACTGTTTATGTCTACTGAATAATAATTAACTTTAGATCAGTGTTTAAACTTGGTGATTTTCAGTAGTTCAAGCATGATGGGTTAAAATCAGAACACTGTTTTCCTCTAGTTAAACTAAGTAACAAAATAATCCTGCAAGCTAGTATCATAATAATCACTTGAATATCAAAACCTGCCATATAGTATAATATCACTGATACAAAATTATTGTGTTAGAGTTTTAGTTGGGAGTTAAATAATGAAATTAGCTGAGTAATCGAGAATGTAACTTGATATATTTTGAAATAATATGGTATTATTGACTTCTCTGTCATTTGAATAATACTTGCTTAAATAATGTTATTGAAATGTTAGTTTGTTTTAGCTTATATATTCTGGGCCTAACTATGCATACAGGCCCAGATCTGATTAATGTGGCGTCTGGGCTCTCGAATAGGAAGGGTAGTATACATTGGGCTCCAGATGCCCAATTGTCTTTAACAATGGACTGTTGAGCAATCTAGAGTCCAGGCCCAATAACAAATAATGTCCTGGACTCCAACATTATAGTTTAAAAATAACACAAAAAATAGATGTGAATTAGGAAGAAAAACCAAAAATAGAAAACATAGTATACGAATAGGTTTGAACCTTAAAAATAAGGGATGAGCCTCGCTCCGAAAAAACGAAAATACACGGGGCCCCCAAATGGATTTCATTGTAAAATGCTAGACTCGGAACGACCGTTTAGCAAATTCCATGATCTTTCCCAAAGCTAATAAGACGTAGATATTATATGCACGATAAATAAAATCACATTCCTAATACGGGTGCACATCTTATGTGACCCTAATCTCAAATCCCGGCGAAGCTGAAATGCAATAAAGTCACATGCGTACTGGTTACGGTGTGACTCGAAATACGTTTTCGTGACATCGCAAGTCCTAAAAATTAACAAGGCGGAACATTAATAGCATTTTAAAATTGAAGCATATAAGGAAATCAGATAAAAACAAATACGACAGTTGAGCGATTGTGCTAGAACCACGGAATCTGGGAGGGCCCAACACATTCTCCCGGGTTAACAGAATTCCTTATTCGGATTTCTAGTTTCGCGGACTATTAAACGGAGTCATAATTTTCACGGTTCGGGATTAAACTGGTGACTTGGGACACCATTTTTTTCCCAGATGGCGACTCGGAAAACTAATAAATCCCATTCTGAATGTCCTTTAATAGGAAAAACTCCTTCCCTACTATTATTATATCCCTTGCCTGGGTGTAGTAGTAAATAGTTGGGACACGAAAAAGGAGGTGTGACAGCTCTGTCAACTCTACTAGGGATAAGAAACTCAGAACTTCGGTTTAGGGTTTAAGAATTCGAGCTCAGTTAAAATTGATGTTTTGATTATATTTGATTTCATTATATGCTTTGATCAATGTGCTATATGTTTACCGCTTTGATATTACATGAATTGTATATAAAAATTGTGCCGAAAACCCTTCTCTTCTTACTTCCGGGGATGTGCTTACTAGTTGAGACTCCCCTTTCTGTTAAGTCAATACCCAATAAGAAATAGTGGCCGGATAAGTTTCAAAGCCGGACGATCCCGCGGGTCCCTGGTACGTAGCCCCCTCCTCGATCCGATTTGTCTTCTCGGGTACACAGTCTAGTACCATGATAAATCAGGATATTCAGCCTAGATTTAGGACAATTATTTGCATCATATCTGACTTAAGGGACTCAACACTGGGATTAGGTCCGTCTAGGACAGGTGACCCGGATATTAAAGACCGAGCATGATTGTATGTTGCATTTGTTTCTCCTGGATTATTATGCTGACCAGCTAAATACCTGAAAATAAAAGAGAGAAAAATAGAGATTTTTAGAATAGCAATAATTAAATGCTGACGAAACGTTGTCAAAACTTTGAGTAAAAGAAAAATGAAAATAGTCGGAATAAATTTTGTCAAAATAGTTGGTCTAAAAATAACTTGACTGAACTACGCTGGTTTGATTCTCACCACTAGGCGAGATACGTAGGCAACACGTGAGGCTCCAACCTCCCCTTTTCAAAAAAATAAAAAAAATGTCGAGTTTTAGTTTTATCAATAAAATCAAAGTTATTCCATTTTTGAAAATAGACGAATGTTTCGAAAGGACGCCGGAAGGTTGTTTGTAAAATACTGGCTGCTTTTGAAGTCATTTTTCTTTAAATAATAATAGCCTTGAAATTTTTGAATGAAATATGGAAAGGTTGACTCTTTTGAAATAATGAAAATTTTCGTTGAAAAAGATTTTTTTCTTTTTTGCATTAAATAAATCGCCTTTAATAAATGTGCAGGATGAGCACAATACAAAATGAACCCTTTGCACTAATGAACAAGATCCCTTTGGAGTTACGATTGTGGTGGAATGATTTAGGCCAAGATGGACAGGATTGGGTCAACAAATATTTGAAAGATCTTACTGGGCTGCTTGATATAGTACCTCGAGGTGATATTATCCGAGATTTAGTTGACTGCTGGGATCCCGCACACAACGTGCTCCATTTCTCGGACTTTGAGCTTACTCCGACATTGGAGGAAATGGCTAACAACATCAGAAAGGGCATGGTTCCCTTAAAAAACAAGTATCCGGTTTCTCCAACGGCTATCACTGTGCATAGATTCCTCGATTCCTTAAATATCACCAGAAATATTCACAATGAAGATTTGGTTAACGGGTTCTGCACCATGAACTTTATATACCGCAGATATGGCCATATTGGAGGATTCAATGATCCAACGAATAAACTCTACAGCAAAGCGAACTGGGCTAAATGGGAGGAACACAGGCATTTCGCCTTTATGGTAGACTTTCTGGGGTTAATCATATTTCCAAGGAAAGACGGGAACATCGACAGTAGAGTTTCTGGAATTGCCAGCACTCTCCTTACCCAGGACAATAGTACTTTGGCACCAATGATAGTGGCCAATATCTTCCATTCTCTCAAAGCCTGCAAGGCAGGAGAAGATTTCTTCGAGGGGTTTAATCTACTTCTTCAAATGTGGATGATAGAGCATTTATGCCGCCACCCGTAGTTTTCAAGCTATGGATCGTCTGAAAAGACATGTATCGAAGAATTCTACGTGTGGACAAAAGAGGCCAAGTTGCCAGAAGGATCAAAGGGTTGGATCACATATTTCCGATCACTAACTGCTAGCCAGATAGAATGGGCATATGGATGGTTTCCCCTCAATAAAGTCATATATATGCCAGCAGAAGGGTCGTATTTCCTGTTAATGGGTGTCAAGAGTATCCAACATTACGCGCTATACCGAGTATTAAGGCAACTAGGAAGATATTAGATTGTGCCGAAAGATGGGGACCTCAGCCTTCAAGCAGTAGACATCAGTTCCGATGGGCAATTCCCGGAAGCAAAAATTCGGCAAATATGGAATGAGTGTCAATGTCTGAGAATGGACACCTGTGTGAGAGATCAGGCTAGATGTGAAGTATCACCAGGATATTCCGCATGGTACCGTAGAGATGTTGAGCATGAGAGACCGACGAAGAGGCCTCATATTCATGAATTCGACGAGCAATCGAGGGAACAAATGGATTGAATGGCCAAGGAAAATGAATATCGAGCAAGAATCAGCATGTTGGAAAAGCAATTTCAGGACCTCAAATTTGAAAGCAGCTTACAAGCAGCTGATGAGGGCAAAAAGAAACAACTGAGGAAAGAAAATGAAACATTGAAGGCTTAGATTGCGAAAATGAGAACAACAACTGAAACACTAGTCCGACTTGCCCGAGATGAAAAGCTAATTGAAAATCTACAGCGCAAGGTGAACGATTATAGCTTTGATATAGATAAAGCTGAGAAGGAATTAGTTGGGGTTCGAAAATAATTGGCCAAGAATGCCAAAGAAGGGCTCGGATGATTCGACAGTTAAATGATGAATATAATGTTGAAGTAGCCCGATTAAGGAAGAAGATTGTTACGGCCGAGGTCAAAAGTAGCAAAGAAATTAAAGAATTTGATATAGAGAGAGCGCATTGCTACATGGCCATGGCCCGTATAGAATTGGAGCTACAACAACTTCAAAAGAATAGCCAGCGAACCTTGGATGCTCGTGTCGAACAGATTGAAAGGTTGCTTCAAGAGAAAGGGGCCATCAGGGAAAGAATTGTCAACATTGCTCAATACATTATGAGGAAATTCCAACTGTGCGAGGATATGACCTAGTCTATGTTTACCGCAGCAGTAATGATCTTTGTGAAACAAGTGATGACCGACCTGGACAAACTCCAAAAGGGATTAGCATATAGGCCCGCAGTAAGACTGAACGATGTCTCGCGGGCAATAGGGGTTTTAATGGATTTATAGGGCATGCATTTTTGTATTTGTATTTTTTGCATCTAGAAGGTTGTAGTACAACCTTATCTTTTGTAATCAATATTTGAATATCAATGAAAATTCAAAAATGTTGTCATTATTTTTCCTTATATGCAAATTGCTTGAGCGATAGGCAAACATATAGGATCGAAAAACGAAAAAAGAAGAGAAAAGAAGGAAAAACAATGAAATAAATATGAGTAGAAACAAAAGAAAATAAAAAGAAAAGCCGAAAAAGAAAACTGGCAGATCAAAAGAAGAATAATAATGGCGGGATGACGCATAATTGCCAGGCAAAAGTTGTGTTTTTAAAAAAACTTATGATGCTTATCCATTTTGATCTAACTATTAACAAGTTTTTGTCGTTGATGAGTATCAGATAAAACAGTTCGCAACTGGCATTCTGGCACATCAGAACTACAACCCTCATTTTATAAGCATGACAAACGCAGTAACCCAACAAATTGAGCCGACAATCATGGATCCCGTGCAGGAGGAGGAAGTAATAGTTGTAAACATCATGAAGGAAGAAGTGTATAAGTTGAAACAACAGATGTCAGAAATGTATCAGGCTTGGTCAAGAGGGCAATCCTTACCTACTTACCCAGCTAACCGCACATATATTCCTCCCTCAAACCCGAACCAAGATCCACCCACCATGAATTCATCTTTTACATATCCTGCTTACTCGCACTATTATGCCACTACATCACAAGTACCACTCCCACTGTCTAAACAAGCTCCACCACCACCACCCCAGGCCGCTCCTATGTATGTGGCTCCACCACCAGCCATTTTACATAAATCATCTAGTGAACCAGTATTTCATATTCATGATAATCATTACTACCCTCCAGAACCCACCTTCAGACAACATGATTCTTACACCCCATCTATCGACATGACGGAGGAGGACAAACTCGCTAGAAACTCTGAACAAGAGGAGATGGCTATGATAATGAAGAGCCTTGAGCAGTCATTTCGCAATATGCAAGGTTTGGGTGGCCAAGGTAGAGTGGAATACAAGGACTTGTGTTTTTTCCCCGAGGTACAGCTACCCGCCGGGTTTAAATTGCCAAAATTTGACATGTATGATAGCCATGGTGATCCAGAGGCCCATTTGAGAGGATATTGCAGCAAAATGCGTGGAGCTGGGGGAAAAGATGAACTACTTATGGCCTGCTTCAGTCAAAGCCTTAGTGGCTTCGCAATGGAATGGTACACCCGTCAAGATCATACACGATGGTTCATTTGGGACGATTTGGCTCAATCATTTGCGAACCATTTTCAATATAATCTGGAAATCATTCCTGATAGATTATCATTGACCAAAATGGAAAAGAAGCACGGAGAGAGCTTTCGGGAGTATGGTTTCAGGTGGAAGGAACAGGCGGCCCGTGTGGATCCACCAATGAAAGAAAGAGAAATGGTGGATTGTTTCTTATAAGCTTTGGAGCTGACATACTACGGGCATCTGGTGTCTGCAATCGGAAAGACCTTTAACGAGGTAGTAAAGATGGGGAGTTTTGTGGAAGGATGTCTGAAAACGAACAAGATTTTGAGTTATTCAGCCATAAAGGATACAAATCAAGCGATTAAGACGGGGATATGAGGATCAATTGAAAAGAATAAGAAAGAAGAAGTGGCGGTTATAGAGGGAAGATCTTGGTCCCAGGGCCTCAACCCATATCATCACCAACCTCGCTCATGCCAACCATATCCACTAGCACTGTATAACCCACCTCTATATTATTATCCTTCGACTTGTCCTTAATTTCTTGTCCAGCATGCCCAATCTTACCCACTGCCTCCACCTTCATGGCGAACCCCAGCTCCTCGGAATGTCTACCATGCCCAAAATGCCTTTCCACCATCAAAAACCTACGGAAACCCTAACCGAACCAGTTTACGTCCTAGCCCTGAAGTGAAAAGTGACAAGGCTCAGAGAAAGAAAACATTCACTCCTCTGGGAGAATCATATACCAGCCTCTTCCATCGGCTGAGAGAATTGGGAATGCTGAGTCCCATTTAGCCTAAAATTCCCAATCCTCCACGAAGAAACTTAGATCAATCCATCCATTGTGAATATTGTTCTGGGTCATCGGGACATGATACGGAGAAATGTTGGCACTTAAAAGTCTGCGATACAAGAACTCATTAAATCCAGAAGAATTGAGGTGCAAGCACCCGAGACTCCCAACATAACATAATATCCTTTGCCGGTGCATCATGAAATACATATGATAGAGCTAGTACAGGGAGAAAGCTGCAAAAAAAACCCTCTCAGTCTATGATGACAATCAAAGCAAACAACAAGGCTGATGAGAAAGTTGAGAGTGAGAAAGTGTCAATCGATCCACCAGCAAAACAACCATCAGTGATGATAGAGACAGAGCCAGTAAAAGTCAAAGTACCAGGGGTGAAGCCCATACTGACTGTGAAAGGGGCTGATATAGAACCAGTTGTTATCAAGCCAGTTGTTTAGATGCCGATTGTGAGTACCAAAGCTGTACCTTGGAATTATGACAAGGTAACTGTTATGTACAAAGGGAAAGAAGTCAAGGGGTAAATCTGCGAAACTCGTGGTTTGACCTGATCTGGGCAATGTTTTGCCCCTGTGATTTGAGAAAGGCAAAAGTGGTAAAGAAAATCTATCTTATGTAAAGAAAGTGGTCACTGAGGAAGAAGCTGAGGAATTCCTAAAAAAGATGAAAACTCATGATTACTCCATGGTTGAGCAATTAAGGAAGACACCCGCTCAAATAACTTTGCTATATCTGTTGATTCATTCCGATGAACACCAAAGGGCGTTAATGAAGATTCTAAATGAATCTCATGTACCAGAAAAGATCTCGGTGTGTCATTTGGAGAAGATAACAAACAAAATTTTTGAGGCAAATAGGATAATATTCTTAGACAATGAGTTATCATTAGAGGGGACGGAACATAATAAGGCGTTATACCTCACGGTGAAATGTGAGGAATCAGTGGTGACTCGTGTCTTGGTCGATAACGGGTCAAGTGCTAATATTTGTCCTTTGACCTACTCTAGGAAAACTGAAAGTTGATCACGAGAGGATTCACAGAAACAGTGTATGTGTGAGGGGGTTCGATGGAGGTGGAAAGAACACCATGGGAGATATCATACTAGGAGTCGCCATCGGACCGGTTGATTTCACCATAGAGTTTCAAGTGTTAGACATTGTTATGTCCTATATCCTCCTACTAGGACGTCCATGGATCCACGTTGAAAAAGTGGTGCCATCTTCACTACATCAAATGGTGAAGTTTGAGTGGGATCAGCAAGAGATAGTAGTGCACGGGGAAGATAATGTTTGTAATGCCATCATGCCATTTGAAGAAGTTGAAAGAGACAAAGGTCTTTGGATGTACCAAGTGATGGACACCATGACTGTTAACAAAATATCTGAATGAGAAAATATCCCGGTACCCAAAGTGACCCCTGCAGCGGTCATGGCTGCCAAAGAAATGATAAAGAATGGGTTCTCTCGGGAAAAAGGTCTAGGAGTTGCCTTGCAGGGTATAACACAACCCATTTATCTTCCGTGTAGAACTAACACTTTCAGCCTGGGTTTCAAGCCAACTATTGTTGATATACAGAGAGCCAAAAGATTGATAACAAAAGGATGGACCCTCCCCAGACTTATCCCAAAACTGTCCTACTCCTTTATCAAGCTTGGTACACAAAGACGTCCGGCAACTGTCATGCCGGTTCATGCAGAGATAAGGCCAGACGAAGAACTATTAGCAAGGTTTGAGAGGTTGTTTGAAGGCGTGAATATGATAGAAGCAGCCGAGGGTTCAAGGAAGATGGATGTTCAATTTGTTGGACCCCACATAGGCTAAATAACTGGGAAGCTACTCATCTTCCAATCAGGAGGAAGTTGTGGTAGTTAGCTTTTAATATTCCATTCAAAAAATTGTAATCCTATGTGCCGTCTAGTCAAATGTATCCAAACCGTGTTACCTTTCAAAGTTTAATGAAATGCAATATCTTTCTTCCTCTAGTTTTAGCCTTATTTTATTTTTCTTCTTTTTTCTTGTAAAGTCCAGTATTTGCTTATTTCAATGATGTCTCATGCATGAAGGATCCACCGTCCAGTCTTGATAATCGAATAGATATATAAGAAATTGTAAATGAATATGAAGTGGAATATGAGTATGAGGAAGTGTTGGAGGAAATTAGTAAGGATTTGAGCCATTATGAAGAGAAACCCAAACCAAACTTAAATGAGACGGAGTCTATTAATTTGGGAAATGAGGAGAATATTCGGGAAATAAAGATTAGTGTACACTTACATACTTCACTCAGAGAAGATTTGGTCAGGTTGCTACATGAGTACAAGGACATATTTGCTTGGTCTTATGATGACATGCCAGGGCTTAGTACTGACTTGGTGGTACATAAGTTGCCCATTTATCCAGAATGCCGGCCGGTTAAGCAAAAGTTAAGAAACTTCAAAACGGATATCAGTATGAAAATAAAAGAAGAGGTCAAAAAGCAGTTTGAGGCAAAGGTCATACATGTCACCAAGCATCCCACCTGGTTAGCCAATGTTATGCTTGTTCCAAAGAAAGACAGAAAAACTAGAGTGTGTATTGATTATAGAGACCTCAATAAAGCCAGTCCGAAGGATTATTTTCCATTGGCAGAGTGTAAGATTGGTTCTTTTGTGGATTGTTATGCGGGTTATCATCAAATCCTGATGGACGAAAAAGATACAGAAAAGACAACCTTTAACACACCTTTGGGGACATATTGCTACAAAGTAATGTTGTTAGGGTTGAAGAATGCCGGAGCTACATAGATGAGGGCAATAACCACTATGTTTCATGAAATGATATATCGAGAGATTGAGGTGTATGTGGACGATGTTATTATCAAGTCCAAAAAGCAGTGTGATCACATCAAAGACATGAGAAAGTTTTTTCAGAGGCTTTTAAGATAGAATCTCAAGCTTAATCCAGCAAAATGTTCTTTTGGAGTACCATCAAGAAAGTTATTGGGGTTCATAGTAAGCCGGTGTGGTATTGAATTAGACCCGTCAAAGATAAAAGCAATTCAGAACTTGCCTCTGCCAAAGAACAAGAATGAGGTGATGAGTTTGTTGGGCAGGTTGAATTATATTAGCAGATTTATTACTAGTTGACATTGACCTGTGAGCCCATTTTCAAATTATTAAAGAAAGATATTGCGTAAATTGGAATGAGGAATGTCATGATGCATTTGACAAAATCAAAGAATATCTGGCCAATCCTCCTGTGTTTGTTCCTTTAGAACCTGCAAGGCCCTTTATCCTCTATCTGACTGTATTGGATAATTCTTTTGGGTGCGTACTGGGGCAGCATGATGAAACAGGGAAGAAAGAGCAAGCAATATACTATCTTAATAAGAAATTTACATCTTACGAGGTAAAATACACTCAGTTGGAAAGAACATGTTGTGCTTTAACATGGGTTGCACAGAAGTTGAAACATTACTTATTGTCTTATACCCCTTATCTTATATCTCGGTTGGATCCACTAAAGTACATCTTTTAGAAGCCTATGCTCACAGGGAGGCTCGCTAAATGGCAAATTCTACTTATAGAGTTTGACATTGTTTATGTAACCCGCACTGCAATGAAGCCACAAGCACTCGCTGACCATTTGGCAAAAAATCCAGTTGATGATTAGTATGAATGGTTAAAGAAATATTTTCCTGATGAGGAGACAATGAATGTTGAGGAATTGGAACAAGATGACAAGTCGGGCTAGAAACTATACTTTGATGGGGTCGTCAATAACAAAGGGGTCAGAATTGGAGCAGTGCTTTTTTCAGAAACGAGTCAGCATTATCCTGTTACGCCTCAGCTCCAATTTTTCTGTACTAATAACATGGCCGAGTATGAAGCATGTATATTGGGATTAAGAATGGAAATAGACATGGGTGTTCAAGAGATTTTGGTCGTGGGTGACTCAGATCTCTTGATACATCAAATTCAAGGTGAATGGGAGACAAGGGATTTGAAACTTATACCATATCGACATTGTATACATGAACTATCTCAGATGTTTCAATCCATAGAGTTCAAGCATATCCCAAGAATGCACAATGAAGTTGCAGATGCCCTGGCCACATTATCGTCCATGTTGCACCATCCGGATAAAGCCTATATAGATCTACTACAGATACAGGTTCGTGATCAAAATGCTTATTGTTTCACAGTAAAAGAGGAACTTGGCGGTGAGCCATGGTTCCATAATATTAAAGAATATTTGAGGATGGGGGTGTACCCCGCACAAGCCACAAGAGATTAGAAAAGGGCTATAAGGCGATTAGCAAGTGGATTTTTCTTCAGCGGAGGAGTTGTATACAAGAGAACCCCAGATTTGGGTTTACTGAGATGTATAGATGCACAGCAGGCCACTACAATCATGGCTGAAATACATGGAGGAGCTTGTGGACCTCATATGAGTGGATATGTTTTGGCCAAGAAAATACTAAGGGCTGGATACTATTAGCTCACCATGGAGCGAGATTGCATTAGGTATGTGTGAAAATGCCACCAATGCCAGATACACGGAGATTTGATTCATTCCCCACCCTCTGAGTTGCATACAATGTCAGCACCATGGCCATTCATCGCCTGGGGCGTGGATGTCATCGATCCAATAGAACTCGCAGCATCTAACGGGCACAGGTTTATCCTGGTAGCAATTAATTATTTCACTAAATGGGTGGAGGCAAAGACATTTAAAGAAATGACGAAGAAGGCGGTAGTGGATTTCGTACATACAAATATCATTTGTTGCTTCAAAATTCTGAAATTGATCATCATAGACAATGGAGTAAATCTCAACAGTCACCTCATGGCAGAAGCATGTCAAAAGTTCAAAATCTTGCATCGTAACCTATACACCTTATCGGCCTAAAGAAAATGGAGCAGTTGAGGCTGCAAATAAGAACATTAAGAAGATTTTCAGGAAAATGGTGGAAGAGTCAAGACAGTGGCATGAAATATTACCATTCGCTCTAATGGGTTATCGTACTACTGTGCATACTTCAATTGGTACAACCCCTTACTCATTGGTGTACGGAACGGAGGCAATAATACCTGCAGAGATTGAAATACCTTCCCTCCAGATTATAGTTGAGGTTGAAATTGATGATGATTAATGGGTAAAAGCCCGGCTAGAGCAATTGTGCTTGATCGATGAAAAAGGTTAGCTGCAGTATGCCACAGACAACTGTACCAACAAAGGATGGCCAGAGCATATAACAAGAAAGTACGTCCATGCAAATTCGAAGTTGGAGAGTTGCTGCTAAGACGAATTTTACCACACTGGGCCGAAGCAAAAGGAAAGTTTGTACCTAATTAGCAAGGGCCATTCATGGTGTCTCGAGTATTGCCCAACGGAGCTTTATATCTAACAGATGTGGAAGGGAAATAAGTAGAGACTGCTATCAACTCTGATGCAGTCAAGAGATACTATGTATGATTCCTTTTTCATATGTAAAATTTTATTTGTCATAATTTTGAAATTGAAATGATGAAGGCATTTTATTTCTCTATCCAAACACTTTACCCATTGCTACCCCTTTTTGAGCCTTATTATATTATCCTTTCATATCCCTCTCTCATAATCAATTATGAACAATGAAATGAAAAGAAAAGAGAAGATCAAAAAAGCGAAAAAAAGGAGAATGAAAAGAGAGAACGAAACGAAAAGAAAAATAGAATGAAGAAAAATGAAATTAAGAAAAATGAAAAATGATGAAAAAAGGGATATAGAAAAAAATATACAAAAGAAAATTGGGAAAAAAAGTCGAATGACGAAGAGACCTTTGGGTATGAATTGTGTTCTCCCAAAGGGGTACGTAGGCAGTCTCAATGAGGTTCAGTCACAACAAAAATAAAATCCAAGATTCCCCAAATATTGAAACTGGGGCAGAAGTTATGTTTTATGATTCTGAGAGTTGTAATTATTTTGAACCCACGTTTAAATTTTGAGCCTTTATACCCTTCTTTGTAAACCCATCAAAAAGTCACATTACGGTCCAAAGAAAGACCTTCTAATCGATTTCAAGAAAATGACAATACAACAAGAAGAATGAAAAACACATCAAGGACAATACCCATGAGTTTGAAGGCAGAAAAAATAAATTAGAGAGTCTTATTGGTGAAAACCCTCACGGCACCGTAAGGAGAATGTATGTTGAGAGAAAATAAATGAGAGAGTCTTATTGGTGAAAACCCTCACGGGCACCATAAGGCGAATGTGAGGTGAGAGAAAATAAAAATGAGAGAGTCTTATTGGTAAAAACCTTCACGGGCACCATAAGGCGAAAGTGAGGAATGACCCGCTGAAAGGAAGATGCAAATTAATAAAGGTTTGGGCTGATGGAAAAGAGAAATTAAGTTAGCAACGATATGATTGGACAGACTGGGCCAGATACTCAAATGCATGGCATGGTCAAAGGAATCAGCCTTCATACCCAGATAAGTTCTGTCTTTACATCAAAATATCCTCATCCCTGAAATTCAGGTCATTGCATTTTATTCTATTTGTTCAAAACCAGTTGCCAATTGAAAGCTAGCTACCAGCTTCTCATGTTAGGATGGCATAATAATACTAGGTCCTTCAAAGGAAAAAGAAGAAATAAAAAAAACACATGGCAATCACGTAGCCAAAGGTAATGAAAAGAGAAAAGAAACAAAAAGAGAAAAGCAAAAATTGATCACAAGGAAGAATTGGGAAGACGATCATGAATAAGTTGCAAAGCAGTATGAATCTAGATGAGGAAGCCGGTGGAAGCAAGGCCAGCAAGAATGCTAGTTTGCTAACCATAATTTTATAACTAATAAATTGTTCACTAATTAAGACAGGGACAAAAGATTCAAATTCTCACTAATCACTTTAAAGTGAATGTGACCAATGTGGGAGAAAATAATCAAAAAGAAGCAGCAATAAAGGAGAGGATCCATGATGGAGAACTCAAATATCAAGAACCTACACGAACAACGTGGGAATATTTTCAGCCTTTTCATTTCTGCATCAGGCGCCCACCTAGATAACAAGGGAATATTTTTCAGTATTTTCAATTTCTGTTCAGGCGCTCTCCTGTATAACAAGGGAATACTTTTTAGTATTTTTCAATTTCTGTTCAGGTCTGCCACCTGTATAAAAAGGGAATACTTTCTGCATTTTAAAAGTTTTTCTTTTCTAACAAAGTAACATTATGATACATTGAAAGCCCCATACTGGGGCACAAGAAAAGTTTTTTTTGTTTTTGCAATAAGCATGTATCAACCTGGAGAGCGAAGAAACGCATTTTGAAGTCATACAAATGGAAAGAAGCAATATTTTTGAAGCAAGTTACAAAACAAAAGATTTATCAAAGAATGGAAGATGCAAACAAAAAGCAAGATGCAAGATGAACGATCAAGGCAACATAAGACGCAAGATATAAATAGGGTGTTTTTTGTAATCCTTAGATTATAGTTTAGTCTTAGCTTCTTTATTTTTATTATCCCAGTGTAATAAGTAGTAAGTAAGCAATAACATTGATAACAACAGCAACTGCAATGACATCACAGTCCCCTAGTAGTTTCAAACTACCAAACCTTCCCGAACTACACTAACCTGATTCCTGTTTAGCCAGGATATGTAGGCAACCTGTGAAGCAGAGTGCGGTCAAAAGTTTTTCAAAAATGCTTCATACAGAATATGCAAGTGGGCAAACATCTCTCATTACTGCTCACTTATCTTTGCACTGAAACTCTTAGTTTTCCCGAGCAAAGAGGGGCAGCTGTGAGCACGTCATTTTTTCCCCAAGCAATTGAATTCGAAAATATATAAAAAATAATACAAAAATGATTTTTGTTTGCAAATTGTTTGAAATTCTGTGTGAAATTCCAGTGTTTGTCAATTGTTTTAAATTCGAAATGAAAACACAAAAAGGATTTAATTTAGAAAATATCACAAAAATGTAAAAACAAATTTTAAGAAATTAGAAAATTAATCAAAAATACAAAAAATATGGGAAAATCAAGAAAAAATACAAAAAATGGAAAAAATAAAAGAAATATATCAGTTAAAAATAATACAAGAAAAATAAGTATAAAATACAAAGGAAAATACAGAAATTAACTAAATATAATTCAAAAAATAACAAAAATATAAAATAAAATACAAAGACAAAAGAATTGGGCCAAATACACAAGAAATACTTAGCCCAAAACAAATTACACAAATTTGGCCCAAAGGAAGCAAGTCTGGTCTGCCCAGTCTATAGACCAAATGACGCCGTATGGATAAACAAATCTGGGCCATTGATTATATTTGATCAACGGACATAGTAAGGCGGTGCATCTCTTAACTAAATGACGTCGCATTTGAAACCAATCACAGTCGTTCATTACAACTGATCAAACAGATGAGACCAAGGTGTCATTAACTAAAACGACGTAGTTTGAAACGATTAATCTCAATCGTTCAAATTAATTAATCCAACGGACCTCATGAGACCTCTCATTAATTCATACGACGGCGTTTAAGATACAAATGATCACGGCCGTTCATCTTAATTGATTTAATGGCCAGGAATCAACAATACACGATGGATATATATTCTCCCTTCCCCTTTCAGACGCTCATTATATACACACACATTTTATATGTCTAAACCCTAGCCGCCTCGATCTTCGTCATCCTCTCCCACTGTCTCCCATGGAGACCACCAAAGAACACCTCTGTCTCTATCTCCGGCCAAAGTCAACCTCCCCAAACAGCTTCCTTACATCCAAACCACCATAAAACTCCATTAATCCAGACCAAAGACTCACCAGCCTTCTATTCTTGAAAATCCGGTCGCCGGAACCCTAGCCAGCAACCACCCAAAATACGAATCAGACTCTCAAAATAACACCCCTCGACCGTCTTTAGACGATCTACCACCCCACATAGGTAGTTTCTCTCGAATTCCCCAAACTTGTCAAATAATTAAAAACACTCGCCGGAACCCTACTCCGGGGAGTACCAAAAACAAACGCACTCTCAAAACATTACCCTAGGCCTCCAAATTTATACTCAAATCAAACCCCAAAGCCCCATTCAGAAGATCTAATATTCAGATGACTAACCGTCTTCGAAGCTCTGAAAATCAAGAAAAGTGAAGAGAAAAAGAAGAAAAGAAAGAAGAAAGAAAGAAGAAAAGGAAAAAAAGAAAAAGGAAAAGAGACGAAAAAGCCTAAAAAAGCTAAGTACCCTACCCTATTTTTGGTCGTTGATTTTCATATGTTCACTCGTTTTGAAAACATGATTCTTTTTGTTTTGAACTTGTCCTGTTAACTGCTTATCATGTTTCTCTTCTTAGAACTCAAAGAATCCATATGCATGTCTTAAGTCATGATTCTTATCTCTATTTTGTATCTTGATTCATACTCGTGCATGCTAGCTATGAACTTTATTTCATATGTGCCTGAAATCGTTTAGGTGTTCTTAGGTTATGATATTAGCTACTTGTGAATCATATTCTATTAGCCATGTTTTATGTGATTGTTCATTATATTTTGTCTCGATTGGGTTTTAGTTAATTGGAATTCAACCATTATCAAATTTTTTCTCTGAGTTCTGATTAATTGGAAGTCAATTCGTGATTAGGGTTATTTGTACAAAATAACATGAATCTGGCTATATTTGCAAATTTAATTTGTATGATAGTTTCTTCTAAACTTTTGAGTACTTATGTGTACTTAGGTTATATGTGTAAATGTTTTATGGCTATGTTTGAATATTAAGAATGAATTCTGATTAATGGCTATTTGTAAGAAAAATGGCGAATGTTGAAAAGGTTTATAATTTGGAACTGGTTAAGACTTAAAGACATGGTTTAGGTTGGCTATTTGTTAAATAAATGAATACTCTAGTTCTACCAGACCTTAGGCAGGTTGGGTAATAACAATTAAATATAAGGGGTAAAAGAGAAAGAGTAAATGGCATTATTGTGGATTAAATAGAGCATATAGGGATAATAATGACTTTAATGCTTGGTTTTTCTAAAATTACTTAGATAATAAAGGGTATATTAGGTATACCTAAAAGGTATTTGTGTAATAAATCTTAGCAAGTGAGAGTAATTGGGTAAAGCAGGCCTAATAGAACCTAATAGAACTGCCCAGAACCTTCTAACAGGGGTTCTACGGCATCTCGACACATTTTTAAGGGACTATTCTACAATTAATTAAAAAGAATAAGGGGAGGGAAATAGAATTAACTTATTTGAAATTCCCCCCAAAATAACTCTATAAATAGGCTTCTAATAAGCCTCAAAAAGGGGGTTCGAAAAAGTTAAAAAGGGGTTCGATCTTAGATAGTTCAGAAATTTGGGGTTCGATTTTAGATAGTTCAGAAATTTGGGGTTCCATCTTTGAGGGTTAGAGTTAGAAATTGGTCCAGATTTTGAAATACACTGAGATATACTGAAATACTGCTATTGTTTCATTGCTGCTGCTTCAAGTGATATTTTCTACTTCTGTTCGTTTTTCTTCATCTGTTTTGTTGAATTTACTGGGTCTTCTATTTGTTTGGTTGAATTCGCCGGCTTTTCTACTTTGAAATCGCACCTGTTGATGTGTTAATCTGCCTTCATTGCTGTTGATTCTTGGTTGTTTTCTATCGCTGATTCTCTTCTCCTTCACTCCCCTAGCACTCATTATTTTGTCTCAATTTGATCAGGTACACTACTACCTTTGAAGGATGTAACTGATGTTCTTTGAAGGAATGAAATACATGTTAATTTCCATTTGTATTATATTTCTATTTTTATCGTAGTTGTAACTCTTAGATCAAATGTAATTCATTAGGAATGATTGTAATAATTAACAACTGCATAAATTCGATCTAGAGTAGAGTAGTTAATGTAGTAGTTAATGTAGTAGTTAATGTAGTAGTTTAACGTAGTTAATAGCTTATCACTTAATTCAAAACTAAAATAGGTTAATATAAATCTAATACACTTAGATAAATAAGCATGATTCTGAAACTGGACTTATAAACGTGCATTTATCTATTTTAGCTAAATTTTGAATTAGGATCGTTAACCTAAAGAGTATAAATAAATCAGTTTATAGTATCGTTTATGTCTACTGAATAATAATTAACTTCAGATCCGTTTTTAAACTTGGTGATTTTCAGTAGTTTAAGCATGATGGGTTAAAATCAGAACATTGTTTTCCTCTTGTTAAACTAAGTAACAAAATAATCTTGCAAGCTAGTATAATAATAACCACTTGAATATCAAAACCTGCCATATAGTATAATATCACTGATAAAATATTATTATGTTAGAGTTTTAGTTGGGAGTTAAATATTGAAATAAGCAGTAATCGAGAATGTAACTTGATATATTTTGAAATATTATGGTTTTATTGACTTCTCTGTCATTTGAATAATACTAGCTTAAATTTTGTTATTGAAATGTTAGTTTGTTTTTGCTTGTATATTCTGGGCCTAACTATGAAAACAGGCCCAGATCTGATTAATGTGGCGTCTGGGCTCTCAAATAGGAACCGTTGTATACATTGGTCTCCAGAAGCCCAATTGTCTTGAACAACGAACTGTTGAGTAGTCTAGAGTTGTCAATACCCTAGTTCACCAATCGTAAACTTGTCATGACGGCACCCAGTCTTCACGACTATGTAAGCCTAACACGATGCAGAATATACAATTTCATGAACATTAAATAAGGAAATAGCGGAAAATGATATAAAAAGGAATGTAATCAGTGCCGCTTGGCACATACAGTCATCAACCACACCATATAGCATACCACCAAGACCCGAAATCCCATGGGTAACACAGGCTAAAAAGGGAGAGTTCAATTGTGGCTCTATACATCAAAAATGTCTAAAACAACGGAATGAGGGAAAGTAACTACTATCACTATGAGAATAGAAGGAGGCTCTCCGGATCCGCGGACGTAGCAGATCATACCTCGAGTCTACTGATGTAATGTTGAATCACCTGAGATGAGCCTGTCCCGATTTACCTGGATATGAACAACAAAAGTGTGCAGAAGAGTAGCATGAGTACACCACGGCGGTACTCAGTTAGTGCCAAGCCTAACCTCGATGGAGTAGTGACGAGGAAGGTCAGGGCCCTACCGAGAGAACAATAATATAATGATAAAAACAAAAATAAGCAGGAATAAGTAAGAATGAATTTGAAATAACAACAATAAAGTAACTACTTCAACCGACTACGATTAGCTAACTACAAGTATCCAACACAACATAAACTCAAACCAGCAAGTCCAGGACATGTGGCAATTGAACCCACAGTCCCTCTCCATATCCAACAACTCAGGAGCTACGAGAATTTAACTTGCAGTCCTAGTATCAGTATCTCTGTGTCTCCGGGAATCGAACCCACAGCCTGTGTCTCAATATCTTAGGATGTGTCTCAATATCTCAGGATCTCCGGGAATTGAACCCGCAGTCCATATCTCAATAAATATATAATTAAGCTCCGGGTCTCCGGGAATCAAACTCGCAGCCCTTGGATCTTCGGGAATCGAACCCGCAGTCCACAAACAATACCACTCCGGGTCTCTGGGAATCGAACCCACATCTCTAGGATCTCCGTGAATCAAACCCGCAGTCCACCAACACAAACAATAAAAGAAACACAAAGAGAAAATATAATATGCTTAACTACAATTTCACCAAAACCAGTGCCAACAATTATCAAGAAGTTCAAGTAAGACAATTAGGCAATTAGACAGATAAATCCTATCAAATCATGCTTTCCTAACGAATATCAGGTAAATGTCACAATTTAATCAACTAAGAACAGGAATATCATGAATTGGACAATTCAAGTAAAATGATTTCCCACAATCTGCACATGTACACGCCCATCACCTCACGTACAAGGCATTTAAATTATCATATAATATCCTAGGGGTGAAGGTTCCCCCACACGATGTTAAACAAGCCACTTACCTCGACTCCAGTACAAAACTGCTAAGAGACAACTCTTTTGCCACGAATATCACCCTCCACAGGTGTAGTATCTGATAAAAATCAATAGAAATACATCAAAATAGGCCAGTTGGGCATTACCCAATCGAAACAGTTCAAAATACACCAAAAACCACAAGTTGCAAGAACTCGACTTTCGGAATGCTTCTCGAAAAATCACAAAAGTTATATATTCGGGTTCCCTAACTCAACACTAGTCTATGCATGTAAAATTTACCAAAATCGAACTCCGTTTGCCCATTCAAATCATTGATTCCCTATAACCCAAGTCTAGGGTGAAAACCTCCATTAACACACCCCTAATTCCTCCAATTTCAGTCAAAAACACCATAGTTTAGCAGGGAAATGTCTTAATTTAAGTCCATGGATGATTACCTGAAGAACCCTTTTGGTTTCTCTGAAAATCGCCCATTAATCGCCTCTCAAATGATGCCTTAGCGATTTGGATCATTCTTAAATTTTAACCCTCGCTGCTCATTAAACACAGGCCGATTTCCCGCCTCTACGAAGAACGATCCACTTCCGCGAGATCGCTTCTACGGAGAAGCTGGTCACTTCTGCGACCCCGGCCAAGAACTGGGATTCCGCTTCTGCGGTCTCTAGGTCACTCTTGCGACTCCACTTATGCGGACAACTGTCCGCTTCTGCGGAAGATCCTCACATGGCCAAGTCTCGCTTCTGCGGAAGACTTTTCGCCTCCGCGTGAATGCTTCAGCGGCCCATGGTCCGCTTCTACCGAATCGACTGGCTCCCCAAAATCTCGCACCTGCTAGTAAAATCTCGCTCCTACAGACTCGCTTCTGCGGTCCAAGCTCCGCAGAAGTGAAAACAATAGAAGGCAAGCACCAGCCTGCTGCAAACTTCAAATTTATTGCTGTTTAATCTCCCGAACTCATCCCGAGGCCCCCGGGACCCCAACGAAAACCACCAACATACTCCAAAACACGATACGAACTTGTTCTAATCATAAAAACATGTCCTTAAATACCGAAATCATTGAATAATAGCGGATTCAAGCCTAAGTTTCATTCAAAACATCTGAAACCTAAATGCTATCAAAACCCGATCAAACAACGTCCGAATGGCATGAAAATTTGCAGACATATCCAAAATCACATAACGAAGCTACATAAATTGTCGGAATTCCATTTTGACCCCTAGATCAAAATCTCACATATCGATCGGATTTCCAAGAATTTCAAACTTTGGCATTTCAAGCTTAATTGAGCTACATACATCCAAAATACATTCTAAATGCGCTCCCAACCCCGAAATTACCTAACAGAGCTAATGGAACCATCGAATTTCCCTTCTGAGGTCGTCTTAACACTGTTTCTAATACGGGCCACTTTTCAACTACAAACCTCTCTTTTAGGGACTAAGTTATCCCAAAGCAATCCAAATTATATAACCGAACTTCCCGTCAAACCACAATAGCAGAAATGAACTTAGGGGAACAGTTAAATTGGGGATCGGGGCGTAAATTTCAAAAACAACCGGCTGGGTCGTTACATCTTCCCACACTTAAAGATTCGTTCGTCCTTGAACGACCATAGAAAACATACCTGGAGTGGTGAAGAGATGAGGGTACTGGTTGCGCATATCCTGCTCGGTCTCCCAAGTCGCCTTCCCGACCAGCTGACCCCGCCACTGGACCTTTACTGAAACGATGTTCTTTGACCTTAGGTTCCTGACTTGCCTGCCTAGAATGGCCACTGGCTCCTCAACATAAGACGGATCCTCGTCTAGCTGAACATAAGTGAAATCCAACACATGCGACGGGTCACCATGGTATCTCCGGAGCATAGAGACATGAAATACGGGATGGACTCCGTCTAGGCTGGGAGGTAAGGCCAACTCATAAGCAACCTCCCCAACACGCCTCAAGATCTTAAAATGACCAATAAATCTAGGACTCAGCTTCCTCTTCTTCCCAAATCTCATAACGCCCTTCATGGGCGAGACTCGAAGCAGAACTCGCTCTCCAACCATAGAAGCCACGTCGCGGACCTTCTTGTCCGCATAACTCTTCTGTCTAGATTGGGCTGCACAAAGTCTGTCCTGAATTACCTTGACCTTGTCCATTACATCCTGGACCATATCAGTACCTAGCAGTCTGGTCTCGCCCGGATCGAACCAACCCACGGGGGACCTGCACCTCCTACCATATAGAGCCTCACACGGTGCCATCTAAATACTGGACTGGTAGTTGTTGTTATAAGCAAACTCCGCCAGTGGCAAGATATGATCCCATGAACCGCCAAACTCAATCACACACGCACGGAGCATATCCTCCAAAATCTGAATAGTGCGTTCGGACTGCCCATCAGTCTGGGGGTGAAAGGCTGTGCTCAGCTCTACCCGAGTACCTAACTCCTGCTGTACGGCTCTCCAGAACCGTGAAGTGAACCGAGTGCCTCTATCCGAAATGATGGAAACTGGAATACCATGCAGCCGAACTATCTCCCTGATATAGATCTCCGCCAGTCGTTCCGATGAATAAGTAGTGCTCACCGGTATGAAATGGGCGGACTTGGTCGGCCGATCCACAATAACCCAAATGGAATCAAACTTCCTAACAGTCCGTGGAAGCCCAGATACAAAGTCCATGGTGATGCGCTCCCATTTCCACTCCTGGAATCTCAATCTGCTGCATTAACCCACCTGGACGTTGATGCTCATACTTCACATGCTGGCAGTTGAGGCACCTAGAAATATAATCAACTATATCCCTCTTTATCTGCCTCCACTAGTAATGCTGTCTCAAGTCCTGATACATCTTTGCGGCACCCAGATGGATGGAATACCGCGAGCTATGGGCCTCTGCTAGAATCAGCTCTCGAAGATTATCTACATTGGGCACGCAAATACGCCCCTGCATCCTCATAACTCCATCATTCCTAATGGTAAAATCTCCAGGATCACCATGCCGAACTCTATCCTGGAGAACAAGAAAATGAGGGTCGTCGAATTGACGCTCCCTGATGCGGTCAAATAGAGAAGACCGAGAAACCACACAAGCCAGAACCTGGCTGGGCACCGAAAGATCCAGTCTAACAAACTGTCTGGCTAACGCCTGAACATCCATCGCCATAGGACTCTCTGAAGCTGGTAGATATGCCAACTCCCCAAACTCTCTGCCCGGCGACTCAAGGCATCGACACCACATTAGCCTTGCCCGGATGATAGAGAATAGTAATATCATAGTCCTTCGGTAGCTCCAACCATCTCCTCTGACGCATATTCAGGTCCTTCTGCTTAAGCAAGTGCTGCAAGCTCCGGTGATCGGTGTAGATCTCACAAGGAACCCCATACAAGTAATGACGCCAAATCTTCAAGGCATGAACAATGGCAGCTAGCTCCAGATCATGAATAGGGTAGTTCTTCTCATGTACCTTCAATTGTCTGGACACGTAGGCAATCACCCTACCGTCCTGCATCAATACTGCACCGAGACCAACTCGTGAGGCATCACAATATACTATATAGGACCCCGAACATGTAGGTAACATCAAGATAGGGGCCAAAGTCAAAGCTGTCTTGAGCTTCTGAAAGCTCGCCTCACACTCCTTTATCCACTGGAAAGGGGGACCCTTTTGGGTCAATCTAGTCATAGGTGCTGCGATCGAAGAGAACCCCTTCACGATACGACGATAATAACCCGCCAAACCAAGGAAACTGCGAATCTCAGTAGCTGAGAGGGTCTGGGCCAACTCTGCACGGCCTCCACCTTTCTCGGATCCACTCGAATACCATCGCTCGACACCACGTGGCCTAGAAATGCCACTGAACTCAGCCATAATTCACATTTAGAGAACATGGCATATAGCTGCTTCTCCCTTAGAGTCTGAAGCACTATCCTAAGATGTTGCTCGAGCTCTTCCCGACTCCGTGAATATACTAGAATATCATCAATAAAAACGATCACGAACGAGTCCAGATATGTCCTAAACACATTGTGCATCAAATGCATAAAGGCTGTTGGGGCATTAGTCAGCACGAAATACATCACGAGGAACTCATAGTGACCACACCGAGTCCTGAAGGCAGTCTTCAGGATATCTGGCTCCTGAATCTTCAGCTGATGATAACTAGAGCACAAATCAATCTTAGAGAACACATGTGTGCCTTGTAGCTGGTCAAACAAATCATCAATACGTGGCAAAGGATACCGGTTCTTCACTGTAACTTTGTTTAACTGACGATAGTTAATACACGTACGCGTAGAACCGTCCTTTTTCTTCACAAACAACAAAGGAGCACCCCAAGACGAAACACTGGGTCGACTGAAACCCTTACCCAATAACTCCTGTAACTAATCCTTCAGCTCCTTCAACTCCAGAGGAGCCATACGGTACGGTGGAATAGAAATGGGCCGAGTGCCCGACAACAAATCAATAGCAAAATAAATATCTCTGTCGTGCGGCATGCTCGGAACATCAGCTGGAAATACATCAGCGAAATCACGTACCACTAGATTGGAACCAATAGAAGGAATGTCAATACTGACATCTCGTACATAAGCTAGATAAGCAGCACACACCTTCTCAACCATACACTGAGCTTTGAGAAAGGAAATAACACGACTGGGGGTGTGATCTAGAGTACCACTCCACTCAATACGTGGAATGCCTGGCATAGCCAGTGTCAAGGTCTTGGCGTGACAATCAAGAATAGCATAATGGTGCGATAACCAGTCCATGCCCAGAATAATATCAATATCGACCATCTCGAGCAACAATAGATCTGCTCTGGTCTCAAAACCACAGATAGTTACAAAGCACGACCGATACACACGGTCCACAGCCAAAGAATCTCCCACCGGAGTGGAAACATAAATAGGGGCACTCAAAGAATCCCGAGGTACACCCAGATGTTAAGCAAAATAAGATGACACATATGAAAAAGTGGAACCAGGATCGAATAGAACCGATGCCTCTCTGTGACTAACCAAAATAATACATGTGATAACAGAATCAGATGTAACACCTGCAATGCGATCAGGAATAGCATAACATCTAGCCTGACCCCTCTCTCGAGGGTGGCCTCTGGCACCCTGATCCCCGCACCTGGTTGGCTGGGCAGGTGGAGTGGTAGCTGGGGCTGGAATGATGGCCTGCTGACCCTGTGAACCACGCTGAGGCTGCGAAGACTATGGAGGTGCTCTCTCCTATGCCTGGGGCACTCCCTAACCTGATGGCGAGTATCCCCGCACTCAAAACAAGCTCTAGAAGGACGTGGTGGCTGAGACTGACCGACCTCACACCCACTTGTCTAACCCCTAGAGGTACCCCGCGTAGGAGGCGCACTAGAAATTGGGGGAGCATAATAAGGCTACTGAGGTGTTGGAAGAGCTGGACTACTACTAGCTTCTAGAAGGACGTGGTGTTGAAGAGTATGCTCTCTAGAGAGCATACTCTTGATCCTCCAGGCAATGCTCACTACCTGCTGATAAAGTATACCCGTCTCCAACTCTCTGGCCATACTGGACCGAATCGGCGGAATAAAGCCCTTAATAAATCTCCGCACTCTTTCCCGGACCGTGGCTACCAAAGCCAGTGCATGCCTAGCTAGACGGGTGAAACTAATAGCATACTCCGATACTGACATGGAGCCCTATCGCAACCGCTCAAACTCCGATCGCCAATAATCCCTAAGGCTCTAAGGAATAAACTCCCTCAAAAACAGATCAGAAAACTATGCCCAGGTAAATGAAGCTGACCCATTTGGACTATCCAACTCATACGTGCGTCACCAATCATAAGCGGCCCCACGAAGCTGAAAAGCAGTGAAGGAAACCCCGCTGGTCTCCATTATCCCCATGGTACGAAGAATACGATGACACTCCTCCAGAAAACACAATGCATCATCTGTAGCCAAACCACTGACACTGGAGGATCATATTTCTTGAACCTCTCTAATCTTCGCTGCTCATCTTCGGAGGCAGCTGGCCCACCTCTAGGTTGTGCTGGGGTGGCAGGAGGCATAACAATAACCTATGGAACCTGTCCCACTGGCATCCGCTGCTCAGATGTAGCGGCTGCGGGAGTCTGGGCCCCTCCCCCGGCCTGAGATGTAGCTGCAGTGAGAGGAAGCAACCCTGCCTGAGCTAAAGTAGTGTACGTGCTCATGAACTGGGCCAGGGTCTCCTAGAGTGCTGGAGTAGTAGCAGTTGTAGTCGGTGTACCAGGTGCCTGCGCTCCAACTTGATCAACCGGTGGCACCTCACCGGCAGTGAGCGCGGGTGTTGTGGCTGCACCTCGGCGCGTCCTCGTCCTCTACCACAGCCACGGCCTCTGACGGCGGCATCAGGGGGCCTGTGTGCCTGATCCTTGCGAGTAGCACGTGTCCCCACCATCTATGAGAGAATAGAAAGTAGAAATTTAGATTTGGTGCCAAAAATGTCGCACGACAAGGAATCCAAAAGAAATGAAGAGTTTCCTAAACAGTTACATAGCCTTTCGTAGATAAATATAGACGTCTCCATATCGATCAGCAAGACTCTAAGTAACCGGTCTGTGTCTCTTGACTCCTATGAACCAAGCATGTTTGGGTGAACTGTCACGACCCTAGTTCACCAATCGTGAACCTGTCATGACGGCACCCAGTCTTCGCGACTAGGTAAGCCTAACACGATGCGTAATATACAATTTCATGAACATTAAATAAGGAAATAGCAGAAAACGATATAAAAGGAATGTAATCAATGCTACTTGGCACATACACTCATCAACCACACCATATAGCATACCACCAAGACCCGGAATCCCACGGGTAACACAGACTAAAAAGGGAAAGTACAACTGTGGCTCTATACATCAAGAATATCTAAAACAATGAAATGAGGCAAAGTAACTACTATCACTATGAGAATAGAAGGAGGCTCTCCGGATCTGTGGACGTAGCAGATCATACCTCGAGTCTCCTAATGTAATGCTGAATCACCTGAGATGAGCCTGTCCCGATGTACCGGGATCTGCACAACAAAAGTGTGCATAAGAGTAGCATGAGTACACCACGACAGTACTTAGTAAGTGCCAAGCCTAACCTCGATGGAGTAGTGACAAGGAAGGTCTGGCCCATATCGAGAGAAAAATAACATAATGATAAAAATAGTAATAAGCAGGAATAAGTAAGAATGAATCACAAATAACAACAATAAAGTAATTACTACAACCAACTAAGATTATCTAACTACAAGTATCCAACGCAACATAAACTCAAACCAGCAAGTCCAGGACCTGTGGAAATTAAACCCACAGTCCCTCTCTATATCCAACAACTCAGGAGCTACGGGAATTTAAACCGCAGTCCCAGTATCAGTATCTCTGGGTCTCAGGGAATCGAACCCGCAGCCCGTGTCTCAATATCTCAGGATGTGTCTCAATATCTCAGGATCTCCAAGAATCGAACCCGCAGTCCATATCTCAATAAATATATCAATAAGCTCCGGGTCTCCGAGAATCGAACCCGCAGCCCTTGGATCTCCGGTAATTGAACCGGCAGTCCACAAATAATACCACTCCGGGTCTCTGGGAATCAAACCCACAGCCCTGGGATCTCCGGGAATTGAACCTGCAGTCCACCAACACAAACAATAAAAGAAACACACAGAGAAAATATAATATGCTTAACTACAACTTCACCAAAACCAGTACCAACAATTATCAAGAAGTTCAAGTAAGCCAATTAGGCAATTAGACAGATAAATCCTATCAAATCATGCTTTCCTAACGAATATCAGGTAAATGTCACAATTTAATCAACTAAGAACAGGAATATCACGAATTGGACAATTCAAGTAAAATGATTTCCCTTAATCTGCACATGTACACGCTCGTCACCTCACGTACAAGGCATTTAAATTATCATATAATATCCTAGGGGTGAAGGTTCCCCCACACGATGTTAGACAAGCCACTTACCTAGACTCCAGTACAAAACTGCTAAGAGACAACTCTTTTGCCACGAATATCACCCTCCACATGTGTAGTATCTGATAAATATCAATAGAAATACATCAAAATAGCCAATTGGGCATTACCCAATCGAAACAATTCAAAATACAGCAAAAACCACAAGTTGCAAAAACTCAACTTTCGGAACGCTTCTCGAAAAATCACAAAAGTTATATATTCGGGTTCCCTAACTCAACAATAGTCTATGCATGTAAAATTTACCAAAATCGAACTCCGTTTGCCCATTCAAATCATTGATTCCCTATAACCCAAGCCTAGGGTGAAAACCTCCATTAACACACCCCTAATTCCTCCAATTTCAGTCAAAAACACCATAGTTTAGCAGAGAAATGACATAATTTAAGTCCATAGATGATTATCTGAAGAACCCTTTTGGTTTCTCTGAAAATCGCCCCTTAATCACCTCTCAAATGATGCCTTAGCGCTTTGGATCGTTCTGAAATTTTGACCCTCGCTGCTCATTAAACGCAGGCCGATTTCCACCTCTGTGAAGAAAGATCCGCTTCCGCAAGATCGATTATGCGGAGAAGCTGGTCGCTTCTACGACCCCAGCCAAGAACTGGGATTCTGCTTCCGCAGTCTCCAGGTCGCTCCTGAGACTCCACTTATGTGGATGACTGTCCGCTTCTGCGGAAGATCCTCACACGGTCAAGTCTCGCTTCTGCGGAAGACTTTCCGCCTCCGTGTGAACGCTTCAGCGGCCCATGGTCCGCTTCTGCGGAATCAACTGGCTACCCAAAATCTCGCTCCTGCAGACTCGCTTCTGCAGTCCAAGCTCCACATAAGCAAAAACAACATAAGGCAGGCACCGGCCTGCTGTAAACTTCAAATTTCTTGCCGTTTAATCACCCAAACTCATCCCGAGGCCCTCGGGACCCCAACTAAAACTACCAACATACTTCAAGACATGATACGAACTTGTTCCGATCATAAAAACATGTCCTTAAACACCGAAATCATGGAATAATAGCGGATTCAAGCCTAAGTTTCATTCAAAACTATCAAAACCCGACCAAACGACGTTTGAATGGCATGAAAATTTGCAGACATATCTAAAATCACATAACGAAGCTGCAAAAAATTGTCGGAATTCCATTTCGACCCCCGGATCAAAATCTCACCTATTGATTGGATTTCCAAGAATTTCAAACTTCGGCATTTCAAGCCTAATTTAGCTACATACCTCCAAACTACATTCCGAACGCGCTCCCAACCCCGAAATCACCTAACGGAGCTAATGGAACCATCAGATTTCCATCTGAGGTCTTCTTAACACAGTTCTGAATACGGGCCACTTTTCAACTACAAACATCTCTTTTAGGGACCGAACCTCCCGGCAAATTCTATAACTGAACCTCCTGGCAAACCATAATAGCAGAAATGAACTTAGGGGAACAGTTAAATTGGGGATTAGGGCGTAAATTTCAAAAATGACCGGCCGGGTCGTTACAAGAGTCCAGGCCCAATAACGAATAATGGCCTGGACTCCAACATTATAGTTTAAAAATAACACAAAAACAGATGTGAATTAGGAAGAAAAAACAAAATAGAAAACATAGTATACGAATAGGTTTGAACCTTAAAAATAAGGGATGAGCCTCGTTCCGAAAAAACGAAAATACAAGGGGCCCTCAAATGGATTTCAATGTAAAATGCTAGACTCGGAAGGACCGTTTAGCAAATTCCACGGTCTTTCCCAAAGCTAATAAGACGTAGATATTATGGGCACAATAAAAAAATTAAATTCCTAATACAAGTGCACATCTTATGTTACCCAAATCTCAAATCCCGGTGAAGCTGAAATGCACTAAAGTCACAGGCGTACTAGTTACGGTGTGACTCGAAATGCATTGTTGTGATCTCGCAAGTCCTAAAAATCAACAAAGCGAAACATTAATAGCATTTAAAAATTGAAGCATATAAGGAAATCAGATAAAAACAAATACGGCAGTTGAGCGACCATGCTAGAACCATAGAATCTGGGAGTGCCTAACACCTTCTCCAGGGTTAACAGAATTCCTTATTCGGATTTCTAGTTTCACGGACTGTTAAACAGAGTCATAATTTCCTCTGTTCGGGATTAAACTGGTGACTTAGGACACCATTATTTTCCCAGGTGGCGACTCTAAAAATTAATAAATCCCATTCCGAATGTCCATTAATTGGGAAAACTCCTTCCCTACTATTATTATATCCCTTCCGAGGTATAGTAGTAAATAGTTGGGACACGAAAAAGGAGGTGTGACAATGCTCGAACTGTCCGTCCGTCTGAAGAAGAAATGCAGTACTCAACTCAACCTGTGACCCCAACTCACGCTGAAATGTCCTCTAGAACTATGAAGTAAACTGAGTACCTCTTTCTAATATAATAGAAACTGGAACTCCAAGCAATCTCACAATCTCACAAATGAATATCTCTGCTAACCGCTCCGAGGAGTCTGTAGTACACACATGAATGAAGTGAGCTGTCTTGGTCAGCCTATCCACAATCACCCAAATTGAATCAAACATCCTCGATGTCCGAGGGAGACAACTAACAAAGTCCATAGTAATCCTTTCCCACTTCCACTCGGAAATATCAATACACTGAGATACGCCACTAAGCCTCTGATGCTCATCTTGACCTGCTGACAGTTGAGGCATCGTGCTACATGACACACAATATCTTTCTTCATCTTTCTCTACCTGTAATGCTATCTCAAATCCTAATACATCTTTATGGACCCTGGATGGATAGAATACTGCGAGCTATGGGCCTCCTCTAATATCAACCCATGAAGGCCATCAACATTGTGCACGCATATTCGGCCCTGCATTATCAACACACCATCACTATCAATAGTAACATCTCTATCATCATCATGCTAAACTTTGTCCGTAAGGACAAGCAAGTGTGGATCACCATACTGGTGCTCATGAATGCGATCATATAAAGAAGACCGAGAAACAATGCAAGCCAACACCCTGCTGGGCTCTGAAATATCCAACGTCACTAGCCGATTGGCTAATGCCTGAACATTATATGCTAATGGTCTCTCCCCAACTGGAATATATGCCAAGCTGCCCATACTAACTACCTTTCAGCTCAAAGCATTGGCCACTACATTGGCCTTCTCTAAATGATATAGAATAGTAATGTCATAATCCTTAAGCAACTCAAGCCACCTCCGATGCCTCAAATTGAGACTGTTTGAACAAGTGCTGGAGACTACGATGGTCAATATACACCTCACAGGACACACCGTACAAATAGTGCCTCCAAATCTTCAAGGCATGAACTATGGCAGCTAACTCCAAATCATGAATAGGGTAGTTCTTCTCATGAGGCTTCAACCGGAGAAAAGCATAAGCATTAACTCTACCTTCCTGCATCAATACACAACCTATCCCCACTCTCGATGAATCACAATATACGGTATATGAACTTGAAGCTGATGGCAAGACTAACACTAGAGTTGTGGTCAATGCTGTCTTAGTCTTCTGAAAGCTCTCCTTGCACTCATCCGATCACACGAATGGTGCACCCTTCTGCGTCAACCTTGTCAAAGAAGAATTAATGGATGAAAACCCCTGAACAAACCACTGATAATACCCTGCCAAATCAAGAAAACTCTGGATCTTCGTAGCTAAAGATGGTCTGGGCCAACTCTGCACCGCGCCTCTATCTTCTTTGGGTCAACCTGTATACCATCACAAGATACCACATGACCTAGAAAAGCTACAGACTCAAGCCAAAACTCGCACTTGGAGAACTTCGTGTACAACTTCTCCTCCCTCAACCTGTGCAGTACAACTCTCAAATGCTGAGCATGCTCCTCCTGGCTACGAGAGTATACCAGAATGTCATCAATAAACACAATCACAAAGGAATCCATATACGGCTGGAACACACTGTTCATCAAGTGCATAAACACGATTGGGGCATTGGTCAGCCCAAAAGACATCACAAGAAGCTCCTAGTGCCCATATCTCATCCTGAAGGCTGTCTTCATAATATCAGAATCTCTAATCTTCAGCTGGTGATAACCTGAACGAAGATCAATCTTCGAGAACACACTAACTCCTTGGAGCTGATCAAATAAATTATTAATGCGGGGTAGAGGATGCTTGTTCCTGACTGTTACCTTGTTCAACTATCTATAGTCAGTACACATCCTCATTGAGCCATCTTTATTCTTAACAAACAACACCAGTGCTCCCCCACAATGACACACTAGGGCAAACGAATTCCATATATAGAAGCTCGTGAAGCTGTTCTTTCAATTCTTTTAACTTTGCTGGTGCCATACGATAGGGAGGAATAGAAATGGGCTGAGTGCCCGGCACCAAATCAGTACAAAAATCGATATCCCTGTCCGCTGGCATGCCCGACAGGTCTGATGGGAACACATCTGGAAAGTCCCTCACAACAGGCACAAAATCAATACTGGGAGTCTCAGCTCCCACATCCCTCATGAATGCTAAATATGATAAACACCTTTTTCAACCATTCTCTGAGCCTTTAAGAATAAAATCACCCGGCTAGGGACATAATTAGTCAAACCCTACCGCTCAATCTGAGGAATACCAGGAATAGCCAATGTAACTATCTTGGCATGACAGTCCAAAATAGCATGGCACGGGGATAGCCAATCCATGCCCAAAATCACATCAGAGTCCACCATACCCACAAATAGCAAATCAACTCGGGTATCCAGACCCCCAATAGAAATACGACGGGATTGATAGAAATGATCCACAACAATCGTATCACATACTAGGTTAGATACATGAACAGGCAAGGCAAGACTACCACGGGTCGTACCCAAATGATGTGCAAAATAAGAAGACACATACGAATATGTAGACCTAGGACCAAACAAAATAGAAGCATCTTTGTGACCAACAGAAATGATACCTGTGATCACTGCATCTAAAGCAACAATATCTCTCCTATCAGGAAGTGCATAGAAACGTTCCTGACCACCATTCGGTTGCTCCTCACACCTGGGGTGACCTCTACAAGACTAACCTTTACCCCTACTAGCCTAGGATGGTGCTGAAGTAGATGGAGCTGAAGAGGAGGGTTGATCCCTCTGTTGAGACCTACCCCTACGAAGTCGACGACACTGCCTCCTAATGTTTCGAAATTCGCCGCACTCAAAACAACTGCCCGGTACTGGAGAAGAGGACTGAAGGGAACCGCTCGCCATAGATGAACCCTGGGCTGAAGAAGAAGGTGATGAACTCCGAGCTAGAAGAGCATAGAGTGAAGACTGGACCTAGTGATAACCTTGACGGCTACGGCCGGAAGAAGCTCAACTGTGCTCTGGGCAACCTGATTGAGGAGGTCTAGATGAACGACCTCTGCCCTAATGAAACTGGCCCCTAGATAGAGCATCACTATAACTTCCCGAACCTCAAGGCCTGTTGGCCTCCCTCTCCTCTCGCTCACGATGATGATCCACCTCAATCTGGCGTGCCATATCCACAATCTCCTCAAAAGATGTTGCCAGTACTCTACCCTTGGTCATCAAGATATGAATAAATTAGTTGAGGCCATCTATGAACCTCAAGATCCTCTCCCGATCAATCAGGATCATCCAAATAGCATGTCTGGCCAACCCAGTGTACCTCAACTCGTACTGAATCGCTGTCATATCACCCTATACTAGCGACTCAAACTGGCAGCACAGCTCCTCTTTGCAGGACTACGGCACATACTTCTCTAAAAAGAGAGTGGAAAAATGTTGCCAAGTAAGGGGTGCTGCCCCTGTAGGCCTACGCCTCTCGAACTCCTCCCACCAATAGACTCAAGAATCCCTGGTGTATGCAACATCCTATGACACTTGTCCAAGAATCCCTAGGCATCCTCGCCCTCGTTACCACTAAATGTACGCGGATGAAGTCTGCCAAATCTCTCTAACCGATGCTGCTCGTTGTCAGGCATCACCGGAACAACATACCCTGGGTCTGGTGCAACTGGCGCAAGTGGAACAGTCGGTGCAACTACCTGAGCTGGGAATGCCTCTAGCATCTGAATTCCCTACACAACCTGCTCTGGTGTGTGAGCTGCGAGGGTCGGATGACCACCCTAGGTTTGAGATGTCACCGCTGCAGTAGTAGCTGAAACTACCTAGGCTAACCTGGTGCAAACAGATAATATCTGGGCCAATGCCTCATGAAGGCCAGGAATAACAATAGTGTAAGGCCCCGTAAAATTTTGTGTTGAAAACCTAGTAGCTCATAGTCTTAAGGTCTGAATAATGTGTTAGGAATGAGTATAATTCTTCGCGGCGAGCAACCCTTAGTAGTGACCTAAGCTTTAAAAAACCAAAAGAACAAAATTTTCCAAAAATTTGTCATTTTGCGGTCAAGAATGTAGTCCCAGATCAGATATGCGGACCGCATTCCTACCGTAGAATGTATCAGAAGGTTTGTCAAAATTGGTGTTGAAAATGCGGTCCAATATGCGATCGCGTAATGATAATGCAGACCCCGAATCCATCGCACAAATTCCTTAAGGATTTTGAGGGTCAATTCTGCGGCGCATTATGCAACTGCAGAACACGAATGCGGACCGCATACTTGTCGCACATCATGACAGAACATTGAGTTTTTGGAAGCAATTTTGCGGTCCATTATGCAGACAGCATGTTAACTCTGCGATCGCAGATGCGACCGCATATTTGTCTCGGCCCAAATTTTCTAATTATTTTAACCCAATCTCTTCTTTAATAAAATACCCCGACACTTTATTTACACATATTTTCTGGGCAAAATAAGAGAGAAGGAGGTGAGATTTTTGAGAGAAAAACCTATCATCCTCAAAGATTGTTCTCAAAAGGCTTAGTCCGGAAAATTTTAAAGCAAGTATCTTCTTCCCCAAATTCTAAAGGTAAAAAACCTAACCACTTTTCCTTGATTTTTAGATTTTAATGGAAAGAAAGATTTTCATGCATTAACTCTTGATAATGGAAGTTAAACACTCATGCATGTTCTTTATTCTTGAAATTTAGTAAAAATGAGTTGGATAGAAGTAAGGATTTGCGAAGCGGAATTGGCAACATATTTAAATTGGGTAAATTGAAAGTAGGAGATAAAAGAAAAGAAAGAAAATTCGACCCCATGTATGTGTGGAAAATTTTGATCCTTTTGAAATCTTCTTGTTTGGTGTACAAATTATTTGGTATGTGATAGCTATGTGAATTTTTGTGTAATTCTTGTGATTAAGTTGTTGGGTGTTCGATTGGTTTAATTATGTGTTGTGTGGTATGAGATGTGAACAGAATGAGTAAATATATATATATATATATATATATATATATATATATATATATATATATATATATATATATATATATATATATATATATATATATATATATATATATATATATATATATATATATATATATATATATATATATATATATATATATATATATATATATATATATATATATATATAGAGATTGAAAGCGTGATTATTTGATATGAATTGTTGGTTGTGTATGAATGGATGATCATACATATGTTGTTGCAAGTTATATAAATTAGTTATGAATGATGATGGAAAATTGTTAGTTAATCGTGATAGATGGATGATCTAATACTATGGTTATTAGCTGAAAAGATTTATACCTACAAAGTGTTTGATAATATGCCTTAATGGCATAAGTTGTGGAATTTGTTACTAATATTGGTCCTATTGAATGTTTTATTATAGATTGAAATTGCTTAAGTGTATTGGAACATTGTAGTATCATTAAAGGGAAAATTTGAGGTATGTATGGCTAACTTTAACCTTTGTAAAGTCATCTTGTTTGGAGTACGAGAAATGGTTACGTGTTATTATGTGAACTATTTGTGAATTTTTGTTATTTCACGGGTGTTAAGGCAAGATGGCCTATTTCATGAATTCTTGTGATTAACATGTCTTGAATGTTGTTGGTTAAGTTTTCCCAATATAATGGTGTAAGTAATTGGCAATAAACCAACTGTTATTTTGAGAGTGTTATGTGGTAAGAGCTGAGAAACAAATGATAGGAGGAAATCGTAAATGATGCAATTGGAACAACTGTGGTAATAGAAATTTTGGCTTGTTGTGGGTAATTATTGTGGTGACTTAAATTTCATATGAGTTTTTGAATACGATAGAAATGGTATTGATGGCTCGAGAAATTCTTGTGAATTGTTGTGGTTGCTCTTTGAGAATTATTGTTGTTGTTCTATGTGAATTGTTGTTGTTATTTTGCTGTTCTGAATCATGAATTGTTCGGTGGGATTGGGTTGAATGCCGCATGTCACGACCCCAAACCCGGTCGTGATGGCGCCCAACACACGGCTAGGCCAGCCCGACCAATCAACAGAAACACAAAGCTATTAGCTCACTTAAACCATTTTAGGCATAAACAAATTAGAACAACAGTAATGGAATAACCAAGTACATGGATCACATCCCAA
The DNA here is from genome assembly GCA_032618575.1 of Nicotiana noctiflora. Lineage (NCBI taxonomy): Eukaryota > Viridiplantae > Streptophyta > Magnoliopsida > Solanales > Solanaceae > Nicotiana > Nicotiana noctiflora. Next base: position 190,482 of record JASVEL010007258.1, read on the forward strand.
AAACAATAACAACTCCCCAAGGACCAGGGGTCACGAGTCATGAGCCTCTATGGAGTATACAAAGTGTGATAGTGCCTACGGCGGTGCTCAAGTGCAGAAATAGATATCAACATGAATAAAAGTAAGCTGAAAAGTCAGGTCCTGCGAACGCTGGCAGCTACCTCGACTGTCCAAAAGCACTCCCGAGTCGCAATAGAATCAGCTTTGCTGTGATGTACCTGGATCTGCACACAAGGTGCAGGGAGTCGGGTGTGAGTACTTCCAACTCAGCAGTAATAAAAGTAAATAATGCTGAAGGGAAGAAAACCACGCAAGGAACAATCTCATGCTACATAATACAGTACTATCTTTTATTTCCTTTCCAGCATACGTGAGTAGATTATTTAGAAATCTCATTTTCAGCTTTCTTTCTTTCATGATAACATACCAATACCTGGGTACAATCTCAAGCAGTGCAAGTCTGCACTCAAATCAGCCCCTTGGGCTCAGCACTCCTTAACAATTTCCACCAGGAGATCTGGTCAATAAGGCAAATAATGCATGTGTGCCAGTAATATATGAGTGCTAAATGTTATGACACGTAGTACACGTAAACCAATGTATGTATGCCATGCAATGCATATGACCGCTACGGCGTGTAGCCCGATCCATGCAAAGGCGTCGCGCTCACTGTGGGGTTTCAGACTCCGGAGGGGCTCCTACAGCCCAAGCGCAATATCAATATCACACCTGCTGCGGCGCGCAGCCCGATCCATATACCACTACGGCGTGCAGTCCGATCCATGCATGTGTATGCATATGCTCACATAAATCGTCATGCCCTAACATATGGCCCTCAGCCCCAATCAGTCTAACAAATAATCAAGAAAGCCCCTCGGGCAACAGTATCATATTAACTCACAGCTAAAAATGTCATTAAGACCTTGTGCAAGTTTTTCATAACTTTATAAAAATGCTGAATAGCAAAATACCATTTAAAACCTTAAATTTTGATAAAAATATGCACAGTGTTATCAAGACAATGATACCAATCCCTGAAGGATTCAAATAATCGGCACGAAGCCCAAACACGATAATTAGTCCAATTCATGATAATTAATATCTTTATTGAGGCGTCAATTTCATTTCAAACAATTAGGTATTATTATTTATTACGCGGGACGGACCAAGTCACAATCCCCAATGGTGCTCTACCCCACGCCCGTTATCCGGCGTGCAAGTCACCTCAACACAACACTAAGATGTGCAAGTCCGGGTTTACTAACCCTCAGGACATCATTTACAAGTATTACCCACCTCGAACCGGCGAATTCTCTAGCCCGCGACGCCTTTTCCCCTCAAAACGGCCTTCATGCGCGTCAAATGTAATAGAAGTCAGGGCAAATATATCACAATATGCTAATGGGACATAACCCAACCGAAAGAACTCGAAAAATACTAAAAATCACGAAATTGGCAAAACCCGAGCCCCGGGCTCACATCTCAAAAAAATTATGAAATTTATATTTTCAGAATCCTCGTCTCTCCACGAGTCCGTACATACCAAGAACTCCCAAATTGGACCACAAATGACCCTTCAAATCCTAAATTTTCGTTTTTGAAAAGTTTATAAATTTTCTCCGATTTCTTCCATTTGATTCACTAATACTTGATGAAAATAACCATGGAATCATTAAATATAATCACTTTTGGATATAGAACACTTACCCCCATCCATATGGTGAAAATCGCTTCGAAAATCGCTTCAAACCGAGCTCCATTGCTCCAAAAATAAAGAAACATCTCGGATTGCCCCAAATTAAATGTCTAGTAATTTTCGCATCTGCGGTTACTGTTCACCGCAGGTGCGATTTCACTGTTCATCGCTTCTGCGGTACTGTTCATCGCAGAAGCGGAAATCACTGTTCACCCGCTTCTGCGGGTACTGTTCATCGCAGAAGCGAAAATAACAGATTTGCCCCAGAAAATTACAGCAGCTTTTTATTTCACTATAAATGCTATAACTCAATCATACGAACTCGGAATTCGACGATTCTTTTTCCTATGGCTCCGTAATTTTGATACGGATCCAGTGGTTCAAACAAAACTGAATTTGGATCTCATTTACTCAGTGCAACATCAATTTTGCTCGTTAAACAATTAATTCACATTTCGCGTCAAAAACCCAATCGCTACTTGATGAAATTAGACCAAACTTTCCAGATCAGTCCTATAATTCATTATCTAAATTCTCGAAGTCTCGAAATCAAATTTGAATCTCTAGAACTAAAAATAGACATTTGGATCATTACATTTATGCTCAAAACGACAAAAAGCTTCCAAAAACGGTTCCAAAATTTATTCGAGCCTCATGGGATCCCAACAAAGTATACTAACAAGTCTCATAATATATTACGGACTTGCTCAAGCCCTCAAATCACAACAAACAACGCTAAAATCATGAATCAACCTCCAATCCAAGCTTTATGAACTTTAGAACTTCCAACTTCTATTTTCGATGCCGAAACCTATCAAATCAAGTCCGATTGACTTCAAATTTTGCACACAAGTCCAAAATGACATAACAGAGCTACAAAAAATTTCAGAATTTCATTCCGACCATCGGATCAAAATTTCACCTATCAACCGGAATTCGCCAAAATACTAACTTTGCCAATTCAAGCTTAATTCTACACCAAACCTTCGAATTCAGTTCTGATTGCTCTCCTAAGTCATAAATGATCCCCCGAAACTATTCGAATCATCAGAATCCAATTCCGAGCACTCTAACTCAATAGTCAACTCTAGGTTGACTTCCCAACTTAAGTCTTCTTAAAAGAGACTAAGTTTCTCATTTCTTAACAAAATTATTCCAATTTAATTCTAAGGCACCCAAAACGGATAATGAAACATACGACAACACAATGTGGGAAACACGGGGCGGTTACACCTGAGACGACGGGTCGGGTCGTCACATTCTCCCCAACTTAAACAAACGCTCGTCCTCGAGCGGACCTAGCGTTGTTCTAGAAATTCATCAATAGTTGAATAACTTTACCTCGCATATAACCCCCGGTGATCCCACGTCACCCTATCTCATATAGGTCCGACAACACAACTTAGCTGAAATTACTCAATCCGTCTGATCCATAAACTATAGAACTACGTTTCACCTTCTGTAATCTTACACAAGATCAGAACCTCACATTTTTACTCAGAATAAACTCGAATCAGCTGTAATAATCCATACCTGCAACCTCAGGTGAAATCATATATTATACTGCATAACTCAAACACATGCAACAATAACTTCCATTCACAACAGCTGCCCACGATAACCAGATGTCGATGTAAACCCTTTTATTAGCTAAAGACTTATTCCAACACTTTCATATATTGCCAATGGTAAATAAAACACTCGATAAACCATATTCATTCCTCAGGTCACCCATTCATGAGGCCATTTATCCTCTAGCAATTACCATAATAAAATTTTGAACCGAAATCTCGATATTTATCCATCAAACATGCTGAAATCAAATTTGTCTATATTCATTAATGATCCTCACGATCTCCTTTGACCAAACACACCATCCTGGTGACATGACACAATCAATACGACCTAACCACAATCTGCATAATACATGCACCATTAAGAAACGCATTCAAAAATTCCCTCCATACCGGGATGGGATCAATGATAGCAACCTCCGCACTGACATCCATCTCAAATACCCAATTAAGAAAATGGTCTTTCCTAGCTGTCCGCTGATTCCTTAAAATATAAATCATTTTGCTAAAATGTATTCTAACGCACTTCACCACTTAACCCGTGGCATTTATGACGTTGCCCTTAATGCAATAGTTCAAAATCACCCAACAGTAAGACAATCAGTCTGAATTCCAACATCACCATATAGCTTGTACATCAGAACTCCATATAATACACCAATCATCATTCCTAATCCAATTTCCACCGTGCAATACACGCACATATTTGATAATCATTCATCCCATGACAGATGCTCAATGTTTACCTGGCGAGCAGACCCGAATACCACCAATGGACCCAACAAGAACATGCCGCAATACTACTGATATATAATGAGTTTAATCACATTACCCTTTTCTGAGACATATACTCTCATCAAATCACTTCCACTTAGCAATACCATTTTCCTTAATCATCCGAAGATTCTTTAACTAATCACTTGGAAGGAATCACTCTACATCACATGCTCTGTATGACATACACAGGTCTTGTTCAAATTCTTACAAAGTTGACATAGCGGATGAGACCTGAACACATTCATAACTACTACCGAAACAACAATTTATTAGTTCTATACTCTTTACAAGAACTATCAACTCATTCTGAGCCAAACAATAGTCTTAGTTCTATAATTTCACTTCACATGCTCAGATTGCATTGATCTCAACTTCAATGATCTCGTCTTTCCAAGTACAAACTGTCTGGGCAATAAGCCACTCCAGACATAACTATAAATCGCATATGATGCCCCAAAGTGCCAATAGGCTACCGATTATAACGCAATACAAAAGAAAGCGAACTCTGGAATGAATTATCAATTCCATGCATTAATGGGGACTTTCTTTAGAAAACAAAGAACAAGACATACGAAATAGTATATATAAAATTATACTCAACATCACATTGTTGCGGCGTGCAACCCGATCCAGTTAACATACCCATGGCGGCGTGCCACCCGATCCACACACAGATCTCATATAAGGAGATACACATCGAGCCAAATATGCTCATCATAACAAAATACCAAATATCGGTCATAAGCATACTAAGTGCATAATATCATCCATGAGGGGTATTTAGCGTTATAGCTACAAAACCAAGCATAACTGATGTGTGGTATACAAAATTGAATTTCAATAGCCAAGCTGCTCAGGTAACATGATCCCTACGCGGATTCTCAACACATAATAATATCTTGAGCCTTTTCACAAATCACATGGCGTAAGGCATCACTACGCGAGATATCTGACAATAAAGCATCACCCTAACTACTCCTTCATGAGGACTGCATTACAAAATGCATACATCTGGCCTGATATAGAGCCATTATTCACATTAAATCTATCCATCGACTTCAAGCCGATTCTGATCACATTGAACTTAGTCTGATAACCTTTCAAAGGTCCATAATAACTCCCATTATTTTTTTTATAACGCACAAGAGCAACCATCACAACCTTCATATTTGGTTTACATCATTATTTTGATTTTTCTCTCTTGTTATAGCATTACAATGCATCAATTCAGGCTCACCACAAGAGATTCAAACATAAGGCCACATTCTTTAATACTCATAGGCCACTGAATACTTTCTCCAATGTCTCCCAGAAATATCACCTTCCATAATACTTTGTTTTGAAGCACTTCATGCGAATCTGAATTCGTTACTACTACTTTCCTGATACTGATACTTAGGGTCTCGTAGTTATCACAAAATACCACACGTCTTGATCTTTTATAATGAAGACACTATCTTTAGTCACATACACCATCTTAGAACACATTATAACATTCCCAAGAGTCATCCACTCTTATCGAAACTGCAAATTACCACACTTAACGAACAAAACCACTCGTGCCTTATTAGCACCCCGACACCACAGGATATGATCTCATTCAAATACCTACAAACATCATTCTCCTCAATTCACTGAGCATTCCTTACCAACAACAGCTCAAGACATACTATTATTTTCTCACATCTACGAAAGCACCGTATAACTTTTGTCAAAATCTTGCTTCACTCGTTCTATTCTCGCCTCAATTTCTGCAACCAGAATTGGTTCGTCAATGTACTTTAAGACATAACCAACGTAGCATACAACTGCGCAATCAGCTAATCAATGAAAACCTCCCCAACTTAGCTCGAAGCCATATTTATCAGAACACATATACTTTATTGTTGTCGTAATATCATGGTGAGATTAAACTCACTCTTTCACCAGCTTACGGAGACACGAATCATCAAAAATTCTAACTCTCCCCTAATTCTTGCATTCATTCACACTACAGTTAAGCCCACTCTTTAGGCGACAAATTTTTTACTAAGTCCCAAAATTTTCAAAAATTTCGGCAGAGTTTCCTTTGTAATTGGGCCTATCCACCTGCCAGAGAATCACCAAAATCATCCTAACAACACGTCCACAACTCGACAAGACATCACAATGTATATCAACAACATTAATCTCAATACTACACGAATTATATTATCAAAATTGATATACTGACATGCGTTGCACCTGCTCGAATCATAACACATATCAAATACCTTTCAATCACACATAAGAATAAGGTCACCTAATGGCACTCCGCAAGAGATAACCCACCTGCTTCGCCTCAATTTAGTATCTCAGCACACCTTCCACCATGATACACATCATCTGGCTATCTAGCCGACATTACCACTTAGGGACAATACTGAACATATAAGTTCATAATACCAGCTCGCAAAATCAGCACCTTGGTACTCAAGCCATAGGCAAAGATTCGGCCTCAAGTCCTTCAGACGGGTCCAACATGAAATCACGGAGATTATATCTCGCCTTCGACTGGGGAGTCACAAGCCATCAAGGCAAATTTATTACTAAGCGCTCGAGTGCGCATACAAACTTGTGGAAGGAATTTCAAGAATTACATCTCAAGCTGAATCAAATACGCACGATAAGAATTCCAAGAAAGTGAAGTGTTTCCTAAAGGTTCTGCAGCCTCTCGAGGATAAATACAGACGTCTCCGTACCGATCCGCGAGACTCTACTAACCGGCTCAAGACTCATGAGGCCTAGTAACCTAGGCTCTGATACCAACTTGTCACGACCCCAAACCCGATCGTGATGGCGCCCAACACACGGCTAGGCCAGCCCGACCAATCAATAGAAACACAGAGCTATTAGCTCACTTAAACCATTTTAGGCATAAACAAATTAGAACAACAGTAATGGAATAACCAAGTACAGGGATCACATCCCAAAAACAATAACAACTCCCCAAGGACCAGGGGTCACGAGTCATGAGCCTCTACAGAGTATACAAAGTGTAAATAGTGAATATAACTGTGCACAAGTGTGGGATGCTCAGAACAAAATACAGACAAATTGGAGAATTAGGTCCTGCGAACGCTGGCAGCTACCTCGACCGTCCAAAAGCACTCCCGAGCCGCAATAGAATCAGCCCTGCTGTGATGTACCTGAATCTGCACACAAGGTGCAGGGAGTCGGGTGTGAGTACTTCCAACTCAGCAATAATAAAAGTAAATAATGCTGAAGGAAAGAAAACCACGATAGGCACTATCTCATGCTACACAATACAGTACTATCTTTTATTTCCTTTCCAGCATACGTGAGTAGATTATTTAGAAATCTCATTTTCAGCTTTCTTTCTTTCATGATAACGTACAAATACATGGGTACAATCTCAAGCAGTGCAAGTCTGCACTCAAATCAGCCCCTTGGGCTCAGCACTCCTTAACAATTTCCACGAGGAGATATGGTCAATAAGGCAAATAATGCATGTGTGCCAGTAATATATGAGTGCTAAATGTTATAACACGTAGTACACGTAAACCAATGTACGTATGCCATGCAATGCATATGACCGCTACGGCGTGTAGCCCGATCCATGCAAAGGCGCCCGCGCTAACTGTGGGGGTTCAGACTCCGGAGGGGCTCCTACAGCCCAAGCGCAATATCAATATCACACATGCTGCGGCGCGCAACCCGATCCATATACCACTACGGCGTGCAGTCCGATCCATGCATGTGTATGCATATGCTCACATAAATCGTCATGCCCTAACATATGGCCCTCGGCCCCAATCAGTCTAACAAATAATCAAGAAAGCCCCTCGGGCAACAGTATCATATTAACTCACAACTAAAAATGTCATTAAGACCTTGTGCAAGTTTTTCATAACTTTATAAAAATGCTGAATAGCAAAATACCATTTAAAACCTTAAATTTAGATAAAAATATGCACAGTGTTATCAAGACAATGATACCAATCCCTGAAGGATTCAAATAATCGACACGAAGCCCAAACACGATAATTAGTCCAATTCATGATAATTAATATCTTTATTGAGGCGTCAATTTCATTTCAAACAATTAGGTGTTATTATTTATTACGCGGGACGGACCAAGTCACAATCCCCAATGGTGCTCTACCCCACGCCCGTTATCCGGCGTGCAAGTCACCTCAACACAGCACTAAGATGTGCAAGTCCGGGGTTTACTAACCCTCAGGACATCATTTACAAGTATTACCCACCTCGAACCGGCGAATTCTCTAGCCCGCGATGCCTTTTCCCCTCAAAACGGCCTTCATGCACGTCAAATGTAATAGAAGTCAGGGCAAATATATCACAATATGCTAATGGGACATAACCCAACCGAAAGAACTCGAAAAATACTAAAAATCATGAAATTGGCAAAACCCGAGCCCCGGGCCCACATCTCAAAAAAATTATGAAATTTATATTTTCAGAATCCTCGTCTCTCCACGAGTCCGTACATACCAAGAACTCGCAAATCGGACCACAAATGACCCTTCAAATCCTAATTTTTTTTTTGAAAAGTTTATAAATTTTCTCCGATTTCTTCCATTTGATTCACTAATACTTGATGAAAATAACCATGAAATCATTAAATATAATCACTTTTGGATATAGAACATTACCCCCATCCATATGGTGAAAATCGCTTCAATCCGAGCTCCATAGCTCCAAAAATGATGAAACATCTCGGACTGCCCCAAATTAAATGTCCAGTAATTTTCGCATCTGCGGTTACTGTTCACCGCAGGTGCGATTTCACTGTTCATCGCTTCTGCGGTACTGTTCATCACAGAAGCGAAAATAACAGATTTGCCCTAGAAAATTGCAGCAAGCTTTTTATTTCACTAAAAATGCTATAACTCAATCATACGAACTCGGAATTCGACGATTCTTTTTCCTATGACTCCGTAATTTTGATACGGATCCAGTGGTTCAAACAAAACTGAATTTGGATCTCATTTACTCAGTGCAACATCAATTTTGCTCGTTAAACAATTAATTCACATTTCGCGTCAAAAACCCAATCGCGACTTGATGAAATTAGACCAAACTTTCCAGATCAGTCCTATAATTCATTATCTAAATTCTCGAAGTCTCGAAATCAAATTTGAATCTCTAGAACTAATAATAGACTTTTGGATCATTACATTTATGCTAAAAATGGCAAAAAGCTTCCAAAAACTGTTCCAAAATTTATCCGAGCCTCATGGGATCCCAACAAAGTATATTAACAAGTATCATAATATATTACGGACTTTCTCGAGGCCTCAATCACAACAGACAACGCTAAAATCATGAATCAACCTCCAATCCAAGCTTTATGAACTTTAGAACTTCCAACTTCTATTTCGATGCCGAAACCTATCAAATCAAGTCCGATTGACTTCAAATTTTGCACGCAAGTCCAAAATGACATAACAGAGCTACAAAAAATTTCAGAATTTCATTCCGACCGTCGGATCAAAATTTCACCTATCTACCGGAATTCGCCAAAATACTAACTTTGCCAATTCAAGCTTAATTCTACATCGAACCTCTGAATTCAGTTCTGATTGCTCTCCTAAGTCATAAATGATCCCCCGAAACTAGTCGAATCATCAGAATCCAATTCCGAGCACTCTAACTCAATAGTCAACTCTAGGTTGACTTCCCAACTTAAGTCTTCTTAAAAGAGACTAAGTTTCTCATTTCTTAACAAAATTATTCCAATTTAATTCTAACGCACCCAAAACCAGATAATGAAACATACGGCAACACAATATGGGAAACACGGGGCGGTTACACCTGAGACGACGGGTCGGGTCGTCACACCGCAACACGAAGTAATAAGGCATAGGTTGTGGTAATAAGGGTGGCTGAGCTAACAAGGGTGGTCGAGGTAGTAAGGGTGGAAAAGTGATCGAAATCACTATTAAAATGAAATTATGAAAAGGATTGTGAAATCATTGAAATAAAAATGTTGAAGGGGAAAAAGGAGAGATTGTAAACTTGTTTAGCTTGATTGTACCTTGCATGTGTATTTGATTGTTGAATTACTGATCGTTACCTGTGTATGGTTTGAGTTTACTTAGGATAAAGTTTGTTCATACATACTAGTACAATTCAAATGCACTGACGTCCCTTTTGTCGGGGGCGCTACATTTGTGTTATGATTGTAGGTATCTATAACAGGTACTCCAGTCTACCAACAATATCACTCCTCTCCATCCCATCAGTTGCATTGGCGAGCCTCACTTCTTCTTACGGTCATGTGTGGTTCATGCCACCTTCTTTTGAGTTTATTGTGTATTGTAAGGTATAGCTAAGGCCTTGTCGCCGACAAAGTATTGGTTAAGTTGCTAGTATTCATAAAAGCTCCATAGACACAATGTGGGTGGTGTACAAAATTATTTTGGAAAGTAATTGTACGGTTCAGATTCGTGGTCCATGTAGGTAGATGTTGTATGTATTTTGCAAGTACTTGGTATCAATGTTGGAAACGATAAAAAGTGGAAATGAACTCAAGTTGTAAGTTTATGCTTAAGTCTTAAATTGTTATTTCCAAAGAATAATGTATATTGGAATCACGGGGTAATGCGTGGGATAGAAAAGGCAATTCCAGGTCCGTTTGACTGGGGTCCTCCAGTTGAGCGCCGATCATGTCCCTCGGTTTTGGGGTGTGACAATACTGTTCTGAGCGATTGATACTGGGCCCAAGGGGTAGATTTCTACTCACCATTTACTTGTTGTTTTACCTAATTTGAATGTTTTTAAAGGGAGATTTCATTCGACTCTTTACTGTTTTACTGTTTTACTATTTTTACTGCCTGATATGGAATTGCTTTGTGTAGTATGTGTTTTTATGCCTTCGGTTATGATTTGTTGTTCTTACTCACTGGGTCGGAGTACTCACTTTACTCTCTGCACCTTGTGTGAAAATACAGGCTTAGCAGAGTCTGCACCTGAGCAATGATTTTTTCCAGACTAGGTAGCGAGTTTGAGCAACAAGGTAGTTATTGATGTCTACGAACCCCTTGTCTCCCCTATTTTATATCATTTGAGTTACCTTCATACTATTGTATCATTTACTATATCTCGTAGACTTATAACAAACTCTATAGTAGCTCAAAACTTGTGACACCCCAACTTGGGATGCGTCGGGATGGTTTCCCTCGTTATTATTGCTATTTTCGCATTATTGCGATATTAAACTTGTGTTAGAATTGTTAATGTTGATTAATTCCTTTAAGAAAGGTGTTTGCATTGTTCTGTCTAGCCTTGTCTTCACGAGAGGCACACGGTCGCGTTTAGGAATTGGGGCGTGACAAGTTGGTATTAGAGCCTAGGTTACTAGGTCTCGCGAGTCATGAGCTGGTTTAGTAGAGTCTCGCGGATTGGTAAAAACACATCTATAGTTATCCTCGGGAGACTGCAGAACCTTTTGGAAAACATCACATTGTTGAAATTCTTGTTGTGCAAATTTTTTATCTGAGTACTAGACTTCTCTTTGTTCTATTTTCTCATAAATTGTGAGACTTCTCTTTGTTCTATTCTCTCATAAATTGTGAGAACCCGGGCTACAGGACGTGACAGACGACCACCAGTACCACCCACTAAGGCCAGCGGAGGCCGTGGATGAGGTTGTGGTCATGGTAGAGGTAGGGCAACAGGGGCAGCACCTGTGGATTTTCCAGTTGCCCCAGCTCAGGACTTGGCACCGGTTCAGGCACCAGCTGTGCCCATTGTGATTCTGGGTCTTCAGGATATTTTGGCTCTAATTTTGACAGTTTGCACTGGCCTAGCTCAGGAAGTTTCAGCCACCACAAGAGCAGTTATTTCGTAGGTTGCGGGAGAAAATGTAATTAGATCCCCGCTGCTTGCACCCCTGAGCAGGTAGTCCAGGGATTACCGACTCCAAAGGCACCTCTAGCTCATCTAGTTGCACTATTGGAAACGTCCAGGGTTCCATCTATGCTTGAGGATGAGCAGCGTCACCTCGAGAGGTTTGGTGTACTCCAGCCTCTGCCATTCAGTGGTGATGAGGGCGAGGATGTCGAGGGCTTTCTCGACATGTGTCAGCGTATGCTCCATATAGTAGGGATTCTGGAGTCTTCTAGGGTGGCATTTACTACCTTTTAGTTTACTTGGACTTCCTTCACTTGGTGGGAAGCATGTGAGAGGTGTAGGTCGGCTAGTGTAGCACCTTTGACTTGACAGGAGTTCTCCACTCTCTTTTTGGGGAAGTACGTACTGCAGTCCCGCAGAGAGGAGCTACGCTGGTAGTTTGAGTGGCTATGGCAAGGAGATATGACTGTGTCTCATTATGAGATGAGGTTTTTAGAGTTGGCTCATCATGGCGTCTAGATGGTTCCATCAGATCAGGTGTGGATTAAGAGATTCTTTGATGGCCTAACTACCATATTAGTGTTATTATGACTAGAGAGAGAGTATTTGGTGGTTTATTCAAGGAGGTGGTTGATATAGCTCGAGATTGGGGTAGTTCGCCCTCAGGATTGAGAGGATAGGGAGTCCAAGAGGCCTCGAGGTTCCGGTAGTTACTATGGCGCTCCTTTGAAGGGCCAGTTCAAGAAGGGTAGGGGTCATTCTTTTTGGCCCGCTCAGTTGGCCCGTCCTGAGTATCGTGGAGCATCTTCAGGTCGTGGTTATCATGGTTCTCAGCAGAGTCAGCCTTCACTTAGCGCACTTCTACCATAGAGTTCATCTCGAGCCTGATTTATTCAAGTTTCTTCTTGGCCGAGTGCATCAGCTAGTCACTCCTATGTGAGAGGTCCCCTTCAGTCCCATTCTCTAGCACCTAGGAGTTGTTGTGAGTGCAAAGAGTTTGGGCATATGTGGAGGCAGTGTCCTTGTCGTGCTGCTAGCTCATCTAAGTATAGGGGTCAGCCTTAGTCTTCTAGTCCAGTTTCTTCAGCAACCCCCCTGCCAGCTAGAGGTGAGGTTCAGGCAATCAGGGGTCACTCTAAAGGTGCAGGTCAATTAGGCGGTGGTCAGGCTCGCTTTTATGCTCTTCAGTGAAGGAGAGATGATATTGCTTCAGATATTGTCATTACAAGTATTGTCTTAGTTTTCCATATGGATGCCTCAATCTTATTTGATATAGGTTTCACCTATTCTTATGTGTCCACGTATTTTGTTCATTATTTGGGTACATCTCGAGGGTGTGTTGCTTTACTTGTTCATGTATCTACCCTAGTGGGTGATACTATTATTGTAGACCATGTGTATCGGTCATGTTTGATGACTATTGGCGGTTTGGAGATCCGAGTTGATCTATTGCTATTGAGCATGGTGGATTTTGATGATATTTTAGGCATGAACTGGTTATTTGTGTGTCATGTTAAGACATTCACTTTGGCTATACCGGGTGTACCGAGGATCGAGTGGCGTGGTATGACTGACTATGTTCCTTGCAGGGTGATTTCATTCTTAAAATCCCAGCGTATGGTTTGGAAGGGTTTCCTTTCATATTTGGCATTTGTGAGGGATGTGGGAGCTAAGACTTTTAACATTGATTCTTTCCTAGTTTTGAGGAAGCTTCTCGATGTATTACTTGCAGACCTACCAGGCATGCACTAGATAGGGATATTAATTTTGGTATCGACCTAATGCCAGGCATTCAGCCCATTTCCATTCCACCATATTGCATGACACCAGCGAAGTTGAAAGAATTGAAGGATCAGCTTCAGGAACTCCTAGATAAGGGGTTCATTTTGCCTAGTATGTCACCGTAGGGTGCACCGGTTCTATTTGTGAAGAAGAAGGATGGCACCATGAGAATGTTCATTGACTATAGGTAGTTGAACAAAGTAACAATGAATAACAAGTATCCTCTACCTCGCATTGATGATTTGTTAAACCAGCTTGAGCAAGGGTGTTCTCCAAGATTGATCTTCGTTCGGGCTATCACCAGTTGTAGATCAGAGATTGAGATATTATTAAGACAGCTTTCAGGACTAGATTTGGGTGCTATGAGTTTCTTGTTATGTTCTTTGGGGTGACCAGTGCCCTTGCAGTGTTCATACATTTCCTGAATGGTGTATTTGACCTTATCTATATTTGTTCGTTATTGTTTTTATTGAAGATATTCTAGTGTACTCATCTAGTCAGGAGGAGTACCCGCAACATTTTCAACTTGTATTGCAGAGATGAGAGAGGATAAGCTTTATGCAAAGTTCTCCAAGTGTGAGTTCTGGATTAGTTAAGTGTCCTTCTTGGGACATGTGCTGTCCAACGAGGGTATTCAGGTCGACCTAAAGAAGATAAAGGTGGTTTAGAGTTGGCCTAGACCGACCTCAGCCATAGAGATTTGTAGTTTCCTTGGTTTGGCAGGTTATTATCCCTGATTAGTTCAGAATTTTCCTCTATTGCATTGCCCTTGACCAAGTTGACTTAGAAGGTTGCTCCATTTATATGGTCGGACGAGTGCGAGGAGATCTTTTAGAAGCTTAAGACAGCTTTGACCACAACTCCAGTATTGGTTTTGCCATCAGTTTTAGGTTCTTATAGTGTATATTGTGATGCTTCAAGAGTTGGGATCGAATGTGTATTAATGCAGGAGGATAGAGTTATCTTATGCTTCTCGTCATTAGAAACCCCATGAGAAAACCTACCATGTACATGATTTGGAGTTGGCTGCTATAGTTCATTCTTTGATGATTTGGAGGTACTAGTATGGTGTATCTTGTGAGGTATTCACCACTCATCGCAGTCTTCAGTATTTATTCAAGCAAAAAGGATCTTAATCTGAGGTAGCAGCGATGGCTAGAGTTACTTAAGGATTATGATAATACTATTGTGTATCACCTGGGGAAGGCCAATGTAGTGGCTGATGCTTTGAACCGAAATATAGTTAGTAGGGGGAGTTTGGTTTACATTCCAATTGGGGAGAGGCGGGACTTTATTATTGATGTTTAGGCCTTGGCCAATTGGTTGGTGAGACTAGATATTTCGGAGCACAATCAGGTGTTGGCGTGTGTGGTTTACCGATTTTCCTTATACTATCGTATCAGAGAGTAACAATATTATGACCTGCATTAGCTTGTCCTTAAGTACAGGGTTCAACATGATGATGCAAGAGACATGACCAATGATGAGGATGGTGTGTTGCGGATGCAGGGCCAGATTTGTGTGCCCAATGTGGATGGGCTTCGGAAGTTGATATTAGAGGAGGCCCATAGCTCGCGGTATTCCATTCATCTCGGTGCCTCGAAGATGTATCGGGACTTGAGGTAGTACTATTGGTGGAGGAGAATGAAGAAAGATATAGTAGGATTTGTGGCTCGGTGTCTCAATTATCAGCAGGTGAAATATGAGCATCAGAGACCGGGTGGCATGCTTCAGCGGATGATTATTCCCGAATAGAAGTGTGAGAGAGTCACTATGGGTTTTATGAGTGTTCTTCCTCAGACTTTGAAAAGTTCGATTCAATTTAGGTAATTGTGCATCGGCTGATCAAGTCCGCGTTTTTCATTTCAGTATGTACTACTTATTTGTCGTAGCGGCTGGCAAGGATCTTCATCTGGGAGATTGTTCGATTGCATGATGTTCTAGTGTCTATTATCTGAGATAGAGGTACTCAGTTTACTTCTCAGTTTTGGAGGACAATTCAGCGAGAGTTGCACATGCCTGTAGAGTTGAGCACTACATTCAATCCTCTGACAGACAAGAAGTCCGAGCGTACTATTCAGACGTTGGAGTACATGTTACATGCCCGTTTTATTGATTTTGGTGGTTTTTGGGATGAGTTTTTGCGGCTTTCAGAGTTTGCCTACAATAACAATTATCAGTCGAGCATTCAAATGGCTCCCATATGAGGCGTTATATTGGAGGCGGTATAGCTCTCCAGTTGGTTGGTTCGAGCACGGTGAGGCTAGGCTATTGGGGATAGAGTTGGTTCAGGATGCCTTAGAGAAGGTAAATCTTATTCAGGAGAGGCTTCAAAAAGCTCAGTCGCGTCAGAAGAGTTATGTAGACCAGAAAGTTTGAGATGTGTCTTATATGGTTGGTGAGAAGGTCTTGCTGAAGGTTTCACCCATGAACGGTGTTATGCGGTTTGGAAAGAAAGGGAAGCTAAGTCTGCAGTTTATTAGGCCTTTTGAGGTACTTGGGGGGATTGGGGAGGTGGCTTATGAGCTTGCCATGCCACCCAGTGTATAAAGCGTGCATCTGGTATTTCATGTTTCTATGCTTCGAAAGTATGCTGGGGACCCGTCCCATGTACTGGATTTCAGCACGGTTCAAATGGATGATAATTTGACCTATTATGTGGAGCCGGTGGCTATTTTGGGTCGTCAGGTACGAAAGTTGAGATAAAAGGATATAGCTTCGGTGAAAGTGCAGTGGAGATGTTGGCCCGTGGGGGAGACTACTTGAGAAACCGAGCGGGAGATGCGGAGCAGATATCCTCACCTGTTTGAGGCTTTAGGTAAGTTTTTTGACCCGCTTGAGAACGATTGTTTGTTTTAGTTGGGGAGGATGTGACGACCCAGCCTCTTGTCATGTGAGTTACCGCCCCGTTTTCCCCATTTTCTTCTCCCTTATGTTTCATTATAAGAGTTGGGTGAATGAGTTAATTTGGATTGGTTTTAGAAGGAAATGAGAAATTTAGTCTCTTTAAGTAAGGGTTGGTTTGGAAAACTCAACAGGCTGTTGACTTATGAGTTAGAGGGCTCGAATGTGATTTTTGGTTATTCGGTTAGCTTCGGTGGATGATTCGTGACTTAGGAGCGTGATCGAAATTTATTTTAGAAGTCCGGTGTTGAATTAGGGTTGAATAGGCGAAGTTAGTATTTAGCGAGTTTCAGTTGATATGTGAGATTTTATTCAAGGGTCGAAATAGATTTCTGAAAGTTGATGTAGCTTTGTTAGGTGATTTGGGATGTGTGTTCAAAGTTTCAGGTTATTCGGAGTTGTTTTGGTTGGGTTTTTCATCAAAGGCGTATTTCGGAAGTTTTTGAAGAACTTGGGTTAGAATCCGATGTAATTTGATAGTTTTAGCATTGTTTGAGGTGTTTTGATGATTGGATCAAGTTTCAATGATGTTTTAGGATGTGTTGGAGCTTTTGGTTGAGGTTTTGCAGGCCTCAGGGTGATTTCAGAGGGTCAATCAGATCAACTTTGGCCTTTGAAAGTTTTAGGTTTTTCCAACTATTTGGTGCAGAAAATTTACCTTTGCGTTCACGTAAAAGGTCATGCGTTCGCGGAGGAGGACTTGGGAGGCTGATGGTTTACTCTTCGCATTTGCATGTGTGGGTCCGCGTTCTCGTAGGGCTAGCTAATTGTGCATCGCATCGCGTCGTAGTATCCGCAAATGCGTATAAAGAATTGGGTTAAAGGAGTTTTTAGTCTTTATGATCACACGTGTGCTGCCGCGTTTGCATAATGAGTTGTGAGGAAGCTTCACGTTCGTGGAACTGGGACTGCTTTCGCAAAGGGCATTTTTGTGCTGATTAAAATTTGAGCCTCACGAATACGAGAAAGCTCTCGTGTTCGCATAGAGGAAAATGTCACCTGGGCAGAATAGTTTTAATAACATTTCCTCTGCGATCTAATGTACTATTCCTCCATTTTTGAACATCCTTGAGAGATTTTAGATGGGAATATTGACTGGAATTGATTGGAGGTAATATCTATGACCTAAAACGTGATTTAATTGTAGAATCAACCTAGAAATTCATGAAAACCTAGCAAAAAAGGGAAAGAACAAGAACTTGGTTTTTGATATTTCAAAAATTGTATTATGATGGGTCATTTGAACTCAAATTTGGGAGTTATTTATATGTATAGACTCTTGCAGAGATAAGGAAAACGATGATATAAAAAGTTCTGAGTTTCGAGCATTGGGCACGGGGCTCGGGTTTTGCAAATTTCATGATTTTTGTTGTTCTTCAATTTTTTTCGATTGGGTTATGTTCCCTTAGCCTATTGTGATATATTCATTGTGGTTTTGATTAGGTTTGATGTGTGAGGAGGCCGATTTGAGAGGAAAGGGCATAGCAAGCTAGGATTTTTCCGGCTTGAGGTGAGTAATGACAGTAAATGATATACCGAGGGTTTGAAACTTCGGATTTGCACAATATAGTGCTATGTTGAGGTGAAACACGTGCTTAATGGCGAACGAGGAGTTGTTTACTACTGGGCATTGTGACTTGGTCCGTCCCGTTTATGATATTTTACCGCGTAATCTACTGAGATGTGTTATTACCATATTTGGGCTTATTTCGATATTTTGGGCTTAATGCCGACTACTTGAATCCTTCGAGGACTTTTATCATTGTCTCCTCACTAGAAATCAGTCCTAATGATTACATTATTTTTTACAAACTCAGCCTCTTATATTGAATTTTGAGACTTAAATGATATTTTCACTGTTATTTGGGCAGAGCACTACTATTTATTGATTCCCGATGGGCTTATTATGTTTTCTGGACTGAGTGATAATGAGGGCCAGAGATATAGTTATATGCCATGGGGTGGCTAGAGTGATGTGAGGAGGCTTTCAGGCCCCGTGAGTGATGTGAGGAGGTTTTTAGGCCTTGTGAGTGATGTTAGGAAGCTTTTAGGTCTCGTGTGTGATGTGAGAAGGCTTTCAAGCCTTATGTTAATATAGCGCTTGAGCCGTAAGGGGCCCCTCTTGAGTCTACACACCCGGTACCCATGTGATATGAGAGTGAGCCCGAGGGGCTGATATTATGTTGAGTGACTGATACTGAGCCAGAGGGGCTGATACTGTTCTGAGCGATTGATATTAGGCCCGAGGGGCAGATTTCTACTCACTATTTACTTATTGTTTTACCCGATTTTCTCATTTTTAAAAGGAGATTTCATTCGACTCTTTACTGTTTTACTGTTGTACTATTTTGACTTCCTGATATAGAATTGCTTTGTGCAGTTATATATTTTCATGCCTTCGGTTATTATTTATTATTATTAATCACTGGGTCGAAGTACTCACATTACTCCCTGCACCATGTGTGCAAATATAGGCATAGCGGAGTCTGCACCTGAGCATTAATTCTTTCCAGACTAGGCAGTGAGTTGGAGCGACGAGGTTGTTGTTGACGTCCGCAGCCCCTTGTCTCCCCTATTTTATATCATTTGAGTTTCCTTCATCCTATTGTATCAGATACTATATCTCGTAGACTTATAGCAAACTCTACAGTAGCTCAAGACTTGTGACACCCATGTTTGGGATGTAACGGGATGGTTTCACTCGTTATTATCGTTATTTCTGCATTATTGCTATATTAAGCCTGTGTTAGAATTATTAATGTTAAGTAAATGCTTTAAAAAAGGTGTTTGTCTTGTTCTTGATGGCCTTGTCTTCACGAGAGGAGCAATCACGGTCGTGTTTGGGAATCGGGCCGTGACAATTATACATTGATTATACATATTTATACATATATTATACATAAATTATACATATATTAAATATTTGCGGGCTATTTTTAGTTTAAGAGATTAGGTGGGTGGCTATAAAATATGTACATATATATATATATATATATATATATATATATAGCAAATCGAATTAGTTTCGGCCGACCGAAACTAATAAATATTTTCCCCTTAAAATAGGAATAACCTAACCCAGCCTGACCAATACTAATATATGTAAGTTTAAATAATACTAAAAGTGAATTCTTCTCACGTAGGAATCTTAGTTTGGAATGCATGAGATTCTGACAAAAGAAATAGAAAAAAAAGATATAATTAGAGGGCACTTAAAATACAAATGCTATCGATTTCAATAAAAATGTTGAAAAGAAAAATAAAAGATTGAAGTATCATTGTAGAATTTACAATTCACGTTTAATATTATTTTATTTTTATATATGATTATTGGGCGGGGTGGGCCATGTCGATTTGACTCATCCAATTTTAAATAATTACAAAATAAGAGAATACTATTGATAAAATTATATATACGAGAATCACTATGGTTTTCGTGAGAGTTAGTAAAAGTTTTATGATTTACCCTCACATTCTTGAAAACATCAAACAAAGGAAGTGGGAGTTCTTCACTGAGATCCCGGATGAACACAAAGAGACAATTGTTAGGGAGTTATATGTTTCATACAATGCCTCGAGGACAACTTCATAGAAGCGGAACATGATCTTGTTTCGAGTATGTCCAAGTGCGAGGGGTTGAAGTGGTTTGTGGTCCTGAGACGATCAATGAACAATATTTCAAGGACTGACAGCCAAGAAGCTGAATATGATGCCAAGGTAGCCAATAAGCACAATGAGCTTGCCTGGGTTGCTTCAGTTATAGCAAAGGGGACACCGGCCTGGATTAATGCGCAACACAAAATTTTCAAGGAGTATCGCACAATGGACGGTCTCTATTGGCTCAGCTTTGTTACATCTCGTCTATTGCCATCCAGAAATTAAATCGACATAAATATTGAGAAAGGACTTCTCATTGCGTGAATCATGACAGGTGTTGACACCCAATTTTTTCATGTATATTTTTATATGCAAAGTTCTTTCAAAATAGCATATGTGTGCATATATGAGTATATCCAAATGTTTTATTATTTTTTTCTAATTTTTAAATCAATTTATTGCTTTATTTTATCAATGAAAAACCAATTATTTTTCTCCAAATTATAATTTTGGTGATTCATTTATTGTATTTTCATATTTATTCCAAAATATAGCTAAGACAATTTTTTCACATTTTAGACAATTTTACTTAGTATTTCAAATCTAAATTGCGTATAATTTAAATATTAGCCTATTTTAATAATTACTTGTGTTTATAATTACAAAATTGATTTTAGTATTTTTTATTTAACATTTATATAATATTAGTCAGATTAGTACCTTAAATTTGTTTTCCTAAATTATTTTAATATTTTATATAAATAAAAAGTGGAAAAGTGGCTATTTAAATACTAGCCCTACTTATTTTACTTTTAGCCTAAATTAGCCCCCAATTAAACCCAATTTCAATCCCAAATTGTCGGTCCCAATTCTGAAATTACTCGTCGGACGGCCCACTCAAAAAACCGCCTGGACCTTTTTTTTTAACCCTAGCTGTTGATATAACTGATCAACGACTCACACTCTCTCTTTCCTTTTTTAATTTACCAAACCCCCAACCATAAATCACTCTCACCTAGACGCAGCCTTTGAATCTCACCACTCCCTCAAACTCTCTTGAACCTTCTCTGAACCCTAGCTTCTTCCTCCCATCTTTGTCCTGCAATACACCAGAATCTATTACTTCTGAGGATGTGTGTCACGAACCCAAAACCCGGTCGTGATGGCGCCCAGCACACTGCTAGGCCTACCCGACCAATTAACTGAAACACAAAGCTATCTGCTCACACTTTACCCTTTTTAAGCATAAACAATGATAGAATAATGAAGATAATATTCAACACACCGGGATTAGACATCCCAAAACCAGTATAAACTCCCACCAAATCAGGAGTCACAAGTTCATGAGCCTCTACCAGAATTTATAAGCTGTGATAGTGTGTACAACTGTGCGCAAGTGTAGAATAGACTAAACAAATAAGGATAAACTAGAGAGTCAGATCCTGCGGACGCTGGCAGCTACCTCGACTATCCAAATGTAATTCCCGAGCAGCTATAGAATCAGCTCTGCTGTGATGTACTTGGATCTGCACACAAGGTGCAGGGAGTAGTGTGAGTACTTCCAACTCACTGGTAATAAGCAAGGGTAAGATAGCGAAGGTAAGAAAACCCAATACAACACTAAGTAAAGCTATACACAATATCCTGTATTAGTTATCAACATGAGCAATATCAGAACCAGCAATATCAGAACCAGCAATATCAGCTATCAGAATAACATGTATAGCTAAATGCAATGCAATGCTTGAATATGACCACTACGGCGCGTAGCCCGATCCATTTTGGTACTCGTGCTCACTTTGGGGGTTCAGACTCCTGGAGGGGCTCCTACAGCCCAAGCAGATTATCATGATACGCAGCCCGATCCACTACCAGTCAACTATAATGCAATGCAGCTTCATAGGCTCAGAAAACAATATTGGAAATCTCTTTTTATCATTTTAACTAAAAATAGTGTTTCAGAAATTCCAAAGTTTGGAAAACTATTTTAGACATTAATAGCTCAATACTGGTATTAAAATCGCATGTCAATATCATAGAAACTATAACAACGATTCTCGCGGGATCCCAATAATTGGCTCGTAGCCTAAAGATATCCACAACCATCCAAGAAGGAGGTTCACCGGCTCAATAATAGCCAACAACACTATATAGTATCAATAGGTCGGACTAAGCCATAGTCCCCAATCACATTTTACCCCGCACTCATAGGAGAGTACGTGTCTCGCCTCAATACAACGTCACATAGTGATATACCGGGGTTTCAAACCCGCTGGTCATCACCCACACCCATTACTCACATTGACTTGGCTCGAAGACTAGTTCACAAGGCCCTTGCCACGAGAATCGAACTCCACGGGTATAGAATCTGATCAAAATCAATAGAAATGCATCAAAATAGTCTAAAGGGACATCACCCAATCGAAACAACTCGAATTACACCTTGTCTCAACACGAGTCCATACATATAATGTTTATTGAAATCGGACTCCATTTGCCCATTCAAATCGATGATTTACCATAACCCAGGCTTAGAGCAAAAATCCCCCTTTAATCATTCCATTTTCAGTTAATTAGATGAAGATTCTAAGATAAAATCGTGTATTTAGACTATAAAACATACCTCCAATGTTTTCCCGATGAAATCCCTTTCAATTTCCACTACTTGGCTCTCAACGAAATAAAAAATGGACCAAATATACTCTATGTTCGCGACTGGTATGTTCTGGTTTTTAACCTTTCTGTCAGGTATTTAACACTATGCGATCGCAGCCCTTGGCATGCGATCGCGATGAATTCATTTTCCTGGGCACCATGATACTCTATGATCGCAATCATCACTATGCGATCTCATTGAATAAAATATATCCGTCCTCAAGAACATTTATACGATCGCGTCCTGGTACCCGTGATCGCATTGCTTCACCTTCCCTCACAATGCGATCGCAGCCTAGGCCATGTGATCGTAGAGAACAAATTGATTGCCTCCAAAATTCCTTCTACGCGATCGCATGGCTCCTCATGCGATCGCAGAGAACAAAATAGTTCTGCTGTTATGACAGCAAATTTGCTGCTTTCTTTAACAAAAAGTGGTCCGTTTGGACCGCAGGATTCACCCCGAGGCCCCCGGGACCCCAACAAAAACCACCAACCTACTCCAAAACACGATAGGAACTTATTTAAATCATAAAAACATACCCTTAAACATGGAAATCATCAAATCAAAGCGAATTCAAGCCTAAGTTTCAACTAGAACTTCCGAAAATAATATCCAATCAAAAACCCGACCAAACGATATCCGAATGACCTGAAAATTTGCAGACATATCCAAAATCACCTAATGAAGTTACTACAACTGTCGAAATTTCATTCTGACTCGCGGATCAAAATCTACCTATCGATCGGATTCCACCAAAATTCCAGCTTATCCAATTCAAGCATATTTCTACACCGAACCACCAAATTCAAATCCGATCGCTCCCCTAAGTCACAAATCACCTCCCGGAACTAACCGAATCATCAGAATTTGATTCCAAGCCCTCTAACCACATAGTCAACTCTAGGTTGACTTATCAAAAACAAGCTTCATTTCAAAAGGCTATATGCCTCATTTTCAACTAGAATCACTCCTAACTCACCCGATAGTCTCTAACACCGATATAGAAACATGAAACATATAAATGAAGGGGTAATGGGGTGGTAATTCTCGTGAGAACGGGCTGGGTCATCACATTCTCCCCAACTTAAACAAACGCTCGTCCTCAAGCGTACTCTGAGTTGTACTAGAAGCAACCCATTAGTCGAATGACCTTACCAAGCATATATTCAGGTGATACCACGTCACCCTACCTATAATAAGTCCGATAACACAATATAGCTTAATTTCCACAGTCTATTTGAACCATCAACCACATTGCACTTTCTGAAATCATATACCCAATCCGAATCCCATGTCTATACTCAGAATACACCCGAACCAACTCTAATAGCCGATACTCGCCACTCCGGGTGAGATCATATGGTGTACCAAACAACCCAATCACTCGAGACGATGGCCTCTAATCGCAGCAATTTCCCATGATAACCAAATACTAACTGAAATACCTTTTTTATTCGCTAAAGTCTTATTCCAACACCTTCATATACTACCCGCGACAACCGGACACGCGATATATCGAATTTATCTCTCAGGTCAACCATTCATGAATCCATTTCTCTTTTAACTGATACCATAACAGATTTCGGAGCCAAACCTCAATATTACCTTTCTAACTAGCTGAAATCACATATTTTTGCACTCATTAATGGCTCCAACGATCATGTCGATTATAACACACCGCACTGGTGATATGACACCTCAACACCGGTCTAGGCCATGATGACCAGAACACAGGATCCAATAAGAAATGTCTGAACATACTCAAAACATGACAACTAACTCAAACAAAAGAGTTGTAATTCAATTACTCAGCATAACATAAAACTTAGATCCCATCTCGCATTATATAAATAAAGTACCTCATCATGCTCAAAACAGTCAGCCACGCACATATTTAGGTCTGAACTCAAGCAATCAATCTCACCCACGGTGAAACAATTAATATACGCTATCAAATCTTGTAAGGACACAACCTATGCGCCATTCGCCGAGCGACACCCGATACTGACTTTCCTCAGAAACTAGGAAGTATTGTATGCAAGGTAATATATAAAAAACTATTCTCCACATCACACGGTTGTAGCGTGCAACCCACTCCAAATAACATACTCGTGGCGGCGTGCCACCCGACCCAGATACCATACCTGTGGCGGCGTGCCACCCGATCTAAATAACCCGTGGCGGCATGCCACCCGATCCACGCATAAATCTCGCTAAAGGAAATGCAAACTGAGTCAAATTGCTTATTACAATAAACATATATAGCCTCAAGCTCGGCCACAAGACACGCATACGACAGAGTTCCTCAATACCGGAACTGAATCAATGGTAGAAACCTCTGCAGTGATATCTGCCACGAAGGCCCAACTGACAAAGCAATACCTACCAGCCTTCCACTGGTCCTAGGGTACAACTACCCTGCTGTAGCATACTCTAATGCACTCTATTACGTAATTTGTACCATTTCCGACATAGTCCATATCACATTAGTCTAGACAACCTGACTTATGACAACCAGTCTGCAATCAAGTATCATAACCCAAATTCATCATATCAGGCTAAGAGAGAACCACTACGGCTTCCAATTTCCATTAATTGCTAAACGGTGCCGATACACACGATATACAACCATTGCATGGGTGGATTACGAGAACTTCTAGTCTCCATCACCTATATAACACATGAATCACTATGCCTGATTCCACACTCCACTATACGAATACATTACACACATCAAGCATCCATTCATTCCACGAAAGCCATTCAGAAATTTCTCTATGCCATCAACAACTCAATCATCACAGTCGATCCAACAAGAGAATACCACCATACCACTAGGTATTATCAGTTTACATTACCTTGTCCTTTTTCACCATATACCCTGCCAAATCACTAGAATAGCAGTACCAGTTTTTCTTAATCACAAGAAAGATTGATTCTTAACTCACCTGCAGTTGCCCACGCTACTCAAGAATTTTAAGGACTTCCCATATATTATGAATTGATCTCAGAACTTGAACATGCCATTATCAACTTTCCATAACACATCGCATATACCATACCACACAAAGATAAAATGGAAACTTATATCCCTTTCCTACGCCGCAAACATCGATGCACTCAACTAGTCAAGGACTTTCATGATCCCATATAGAAGAAAACTCTTTACACATTCCAAGCTTCGCATACCAACAAGAAATACACTCATTTTCAAACCACGGTAAAAATACATCACAAACTCTTTCTCCCAATTCCATTGTGTAAGTTAAACTGCCACGATTGAGTCCTTCTACCCACATAGAGCTAAACAACTGCCAGCACTCAAGAGCTTTGTTGCACAATATCTTCAAGACTCATTACTTCGAACGTCTACCAGGAATTAATCGCATCCTTATCATTCCATTTTAGTTTATTAACAAGTTGTTCCATCTACCCAATTTCCTTTCTGATTCATCTTTAATTTAATATTAGCCTTAACTATAGCACCACAATACCTCAACTCATGTTGCCACACGAGACTCGCACATAAGACCACACGGTCTAACACCCACATGCCACTGAATACTCTCTCAATGTTTCCCAGAAGTACCACATTTTACAATACTTTACTTTGAAGAACTTCCTGCGATTTGAATTTGTTATCATTACCTTCTAATATGGTTACATAGAATCCCATCATTCACATAATATAACACAAGTCTTGATCTTTTCTAACGAAACCACCATCTTTAGCCACATACACAATCTTAAGGCACCTGACTGTTACAAGCAAAATCTTGAATACCTCAAAACCATTCTCGGACGTCATTCGCCCTTATTCAGCTATAATTCAACTATCTTATTGAACAGAACCACTCATGCCTTGTTAAACTCTGACACCACAAAATATCATTACATACAGACAATTACCTATCTTTTTTTTCTATACACCAAACATTCTTTACAAACAGCAGTTCAAAACATCCTAGTATTTTCTTCACATCTATGAAGCACCATAAACTTTATTAGAATTTTCCCATCATACTTAGAGATAGAACAAACATAGCACACAACAGTGCAATCAGTTAATCAATAACAACCTCCCCAACTTGGCTCGGAGCCATACATCAAAGCAATTTTAGCCACTCATAGCATTCTTACTCAAATGATGCCACAATGTTATTGTGAGATTAAACTCAAGTTAATTCATCAGAAATCTTAATTCTTTTGCAATTCTTGTATTCATTCACACACAACAGTTAAGCCCATTCTTTAGGTGACAAAATCTTTTCTAAGTCTCAAATTTTTCAAACATTTTGACAGAGTTTCCTTTGTAATTTGGCCTATCCACCTGCTAGAGAATCACCAAAACCATCCTAACAATACATTTGCAACTCGACAAGACATCACAATGCATATCAACAACATTACGCTCAATACTATATGAATCATATTATCAAAATTGATACATGAACCTCCACTGCACCTGCTCGAATCATAACACATATCAAATACCTTTCAATTTCACATAAGAGTCAACCCACCTATTTCACCTCAATCTAGCCTTTCAGTACAATACCTTCCACCAGGATACACATAGAATAATCACTTTAGAATTCCCAAGTCTGAACTCGTTCTACTACATGTAAGGCACTTTACCTTCCAACTAAGAGATATGATAAATATTCACCACGTCCACAGCTCGGCGCTACACAACATATTACAATAAGAGTCGAACAACTAACAGCTCACCCATTATTAAGCTTCCCTAATACTTTACAGATCGGCACAAGGCCCCAAACATGGCTACTGGCCCAAATACACAAATAGAAGCCTAGTCTCAGTCATTATACATAGTAAACTTTCAATCGGGAAGGACCAAGTCCAAATCCCCAGTCACAATACCACCACGCTCGTCACATAACGCATGTTCCATCTAAGCATAACACTATATAGTGCAAATACAGGGTTTCAAACCCTCAGTCCATTATTTATTACCACCACTCACAAAATTAGCACCTCGATTCTCAAGTCATAAACAAGGTCCAGCCTCACGTCCTCCCGACTAGCCCAACACGAACTCAAAGAGATTATATCTCACCCCTCGATCGGAAAATCACAAGCCATAAAGGCAATTATATTACTGTGCGCTCGATGCGTACACAGACGTGCAGAAGGAATTTTAAAAATTATATCTCATGCTGAATCAAGTACGCACGATAAGAATTCCAAGAAATGTGAAGTGTTTCATAAAGGTTTGCATCCTCCCTAGGATAAATACAGGCATCCCCGTACTGATCCACGAGACTCTACCAACTGGCTTAAGACTCATGGGGTCTTCTAAAGGTTTGCAGACTCCCTAAGATAAATACAAGCGTCCCTGTACCGATCCACGAGACTCTACCAACCGGCTCAAGACTCATGAGGCCTAGTAACCTAGGCTCTGATACCAGCTTGTGATGACCCCAAAACCCAGTCGTGATGGCGCCCAGCATACTGCTAGGACAACTCGACCAATTAACTGAAACACAAAGCTATCAGCTCACACTTTACCCTTTTTGAGCATAAACAATGATAGAATAATGAAGATAATATTCAACACACCGGGATTAGACATCCCAAAACCAGTATAAACTCCCACCGAATCAGGAGTCACAAGTTATGAGCCTCTACTAGAGTTTATAAGTTGTGATAGTGTATACAAATATGCGCAAGTGTAGAATAGACTAAACAAAAAAGGATAAACTGGAGAGTCGGGTCATGCGCATGCTGGCAGCTACCTCGACTGTCCAAATGTAACTCCCGAGTAGCTATAGAATCAGCTCTGCTGTGATGTACCTGGATCTGCACACAAGGTGCAGGGAGTAGTGTGAGTACTTCCAGCTCAGTGGTAATAAGCAAGGGTAAGATAGCGAAGGTAAGAAAACCCAATACAACATTAAGTAAAGCTATACACAATATCTTGTATCAGTTATCAACATGTGCAATATCAGAACCAGCAATATCATCTATTAGAATAACAAGGATAGCTAAATGCAATCCAACGCATGAATATGACCGCTACGGCACGTAGCCCAATCCATTTGGGTACCCGTGCTCACTAGGGGGGTTCAGACTCCGGAGGGGCTCCTATAGCCCAAGCACATTATCATGATACGCTGTGGCGCGCAGCCCGATCCACTACCAGTTAGCTATAATGCAATGTAGCCTCACAGGCTCAAAAAATAGTATTTCAAATCTCTTTTTATCATTTTTAGTAAAAATAGTGTCTCAGAAATTCCATAGTTTGGAAAACCATTTTAGACAGTAATAGCTCAAGACTGGTATCAAAATAGCATGTCAATATCATAGAAAAAATAACAACGATCCTCCCGGGATCCCAATAACTAGCTCATAGCCTAAAGATATCCACAACCATCAAAGAAGGAGGTTTACCGACTCAATAATAGCTAACAACACAGAATAGAATCAACAGGTCGGACTAAGCCATAGTCCCCAATAACATTCGACCTGCACTCACAGGAAAGTTTGTGTGTCGCCTCAATACAGCATCACATAGTGATATACCGGGGTTTCAAACCCGCTGGTCATCACCCACACTCATTACTCACCTCGACTAGGCTCGAAAACAAGTCCGCAATGCCCTTGCCACGAGAATCGGCCTCCACGGGTATAGAATATGATCAAAATCAATAGAAATGCATCAAAATAGGCTAAAGGGACATCACCCAATTAAAACAACTCGAATTACACCAAACTACCACAAAGTTGCCAAAACCCGACTTTCGGTACGCTTCTCAAAAAATTACAAAAGTTATATTTTCAGAATCCCTATCTCAACATGAGTCCATATATAAAGTTTATCGAAATCGGACTCCGTTTTCCCATTCAAATCGATGATTTACCATAACCTAGGCTTAGAGCAAAAATCCCCCTTTAATCCTTCCATTTTCAGTGAATTAGATGAATATGCTAACATAAAATCATGTATTTAGACCATAAAACTTACCTCTAATGTTTTCCCGATGAAATCCCCTTCAATTTCGGCTATTTGGCTCTCAAGGAACTCAAAATGGAGGAAATATACTCTGTTCGCGACTCATATGTTCTGGTTTTTAACCCTTCTGTCAGGTATTTAACACTATGCGATAGCAGCCCTTGGCATGCGACCGTGATGAATTAATTTTCCTTGCTCCACGATACTCTATGTGATCGCAATCATCACTATTCGATCGCATAGTATAAAATATATCCGCCCTCAAGAACCTCTATGCGATAGCGTCCAGGGCCCCGCGATCGCATTGCTTCACCTTCTCTCACTATGCGATCGCATCCTAGGCCATGCGATCACAGAGAACAAATTGATTGCCTCCAAAATTCGTTCTACGTGATCGCATGGCTCCTCATGTGATCGCAGAGAACGAAATTGTTCTGCTGTTGTGACAACAAATCTACTGCTTTCTTTAATAAAAAATGGTCTGTTTGGACCCCCGAATTCACCGGGACTCCAACGAAAACCACCAACCTACTCCAAAACACGATACGAACTTATTCCAATCATAAAAACACACCCTTAAACACGGAAATCATCTGATCAAGGCGAATTCAAGCCTAAGTTTTAACTAGAACTTCCGAAAACAACATCTAATAAAAAACACGACCAAACGATATCCGAATGACCTGAAAATTTGCAGAAATATCCAAAATCACCTAACTAAGCTACTGCAACTGTCGGAATTCAATTCTGACTTCCAGATCAAAATCTCAATTATCCATCGGATTCCGCCAAAATTCCAACTTATCCTATTCAAGCCTATTTCTACACCGGACCTCCAAATTCAATTCCGATCGCTCCCCTAAGTCACAAATCACCTCCCAGGACTAATAAAATCATTAGAATTTGATTCCGAGACCTCAAACCACATAGTCAACTCCATGTTGACTTTTCATAAACAAGCTTTATTTCAAAAGGCTATATGCCTCATTTTCAACTAGAATCACTCCTAACTCACCCGATAGACTCTAATACCAATATAAAAACATGAAACATATAAATGAAGGGGTAACATGGTGGTAATTCACATGAAAATAGGCCGGGTTGTCACACTGTGAGAGCCCTATACTCGCCCCATCTTGTTCCCACACACATAATCTTTGAAGATTCAAGGACTGAACTTCAATGTTTATGACCAGACCTCAATCAACCCAAAGTTCCACTATTATCTTTGGCATTGCACCGGCGTACCATGGTTGTTTAAGCTGGATTCTAACCTCTCCGACTTAGATCAGGGACTTTTTCAAAGCCTTTCTCATTTCTAGGGTTCTTTTGAAACCCTAACCCTTCGAGGTTTCTCCTGATTTCTTTAGATCCATTGTGTATCTATCCTTTCCCTGAGTTTTCAAATGATTTCCCTAACATTTCTTTCAAAAATTACTTTCAAATCCTTTCTTTTCTGATCTAGGGTTTACTGGAAGTGTTTAAGTGTTTTTATGGTTTTCTTTGTTATTCGTGTTTATTTGCGTCAACTGTGTTCTTGTATCATGCTCTTGTATGTTTATCTTACTGTGTTTTCCTATATTATGATCTCGTATGCTTTTCTACTGTGTTCTTGTGCATTTTCTTCGACCATGTTCTTGTGTGTTCTTCTACTGTGTTTTCTATACTCTGTTCGCGTATGATTTTCTAGTATGTTCTGGTATTATCTTTTACCATGTTCTAGTATGTTTCACTTACTATATTTTTCTATTGTGATCTTTAGTATTTGCTATTTTACTTCTACTGAACCTTGTTTGAGTTTCTTATAAAAGATCTTCTTAAGCATGCTTCTTCTAGTGTTCTTATCAGTCTCTTCTTATTATGCTTCGAATTAGTTTCTTTCACTCTGTTTGCTTTGAACCCTTCTACTGTGTTTTCACATTACTTTGTTACATAAGTTCTGTTGCTGAAAGAAGCATGTTAAAAGTGTTAGTTCTATACTAAAACCTCTAAACATGTTTCGATCTAATTGCTCGCCCTCTCATCCTTTTCTTTGTGATTCTCTTGAAGCAAGGTTTTATTTTAGAACCCTTAATTCATTTAGACCAACTTCGAATCTCCGAACTAAGTCTGGATATCCTAGTTTTTATACAATGATGAGTTTACTAAACACTTCTATATTGAATTTTCTATTTATGGCATGACAATTTTCTTTCATGCTTAACATGTTCATATGTTTCTTATATGTGAGGAACTTCCCTTTAAAGTGGTTTTCAAACTTGTGATTAATTCAGGATCCCTTCTAAATAGGTCTAATTGATTCTCTTTCCATTGTTTGCTGATTTCCCTAAAGTAAAGAAACCTTTCCCTTTTTTTGACTTAGTTCATTCAAACAAATCTCAGACCTTATGATGTACTGGCTATTAATTCATTTCCTTACTTTATTTTTACAAACCATGCACTTCAAAACCTTGTCCTTAAATGACATTTTTATGTATGTGCCCTTAATTGCATGTTTTGTACAAAGTATTTATTCAATTTCTTTCCTTAATTGGTTTTTACCCGTATGAATCTGAATCCCATAATTAAAGGGAGTCTTGTGTAATTGATTGACAATTAGTTCTTCAACTATTTTCTTACCGTATTTTTGCCTAATTTTTACAGCATAAATACATGACTCTTTAACACACAACACATGATTACCAATCCCTTCACTACACACTTCACAATCCTTCTGAATTCTTACTTAAAGTAGTACTCTCTTTTCTTATCTGCATTGTGGCTTTTACAAGACTATTTCGATTTCTATTTGTTTGCTTGGAATTGGTATGTCCTAATTTAAGCTTCAGCATCATCACAATGTGTTTATTTATAGATTTTGTTATCCATGTCCACCGTATTGTTTCTGTAGAGTTCAATATTTAAATTAAGTATGGTCATATCTTTCTACCTGTTTCTTTTATGAATCCTTGGCCTTACCCTATTACCCCTATTTGTTTGTGAGTTGTGACTTAAGGCATGCCAATTTGAGTTGTTTCCCATGAATTGAGTTTGAACCAATGGGGTCATAAACTCTAGACAAATAGACAAGAGGGTGTGCCAGCATATCTCATTGCTGGGTATGCCCATCAGCCTGCTTTTTTGTTGTTCTTGCAAATTTCCCCCATTCCCTATTACCTATGTCTATTAATGTGAGTAGATTCCCTATTTCTTTTCCCCTTGGAGAATTTCACTTCTGCACTTGCACTCTCTCTCTCTCTCTTGGTCTCTAAGTTCTGCTCTCTCATGTGAGCCTTGCCTTGGGACCTTGAGTTCCCTCTGAACGTGGATACTTGAGGGCTGGCATTTCCAAACTGCACTGTGTCTTAATCTGGTAATGTATTTATGGTGTAAGCGCTGCTCGGAGTTCATGTGAGACTCTTAGCAAACTTTGACATACCCCCAAATCGGAGAAAGGCTTTGAAATCTGATCTTTGGAGATGGATTACTTCATACTTCAGACAGAAAGTCCAAATTAGGCTCTCTTTCATTGTACTTTTAATTTCTGATAAAATTCCTTTACTTTATTTTCTTCTAGGCTGTAATAATGTTGTAATAAAACGATCGGGGTTGTCTAGTGAAAAGGGAGGGGTAACCATGTATGCAAAAGGGGTAAATATTATGTCTATAGGAATTTCTACACCCTTTCATATGGATACTATGTCTATATGAATCCTGCATGCTCACATATAGAAATCATTTCTATAGGAATTTCTTCATACCAACACGTGGATAAGCTACCTATAGGAATTTTTAATTTTAGCATTCTCATATGTAGATAACATGTCTATGGGAATTTCTGATTACTGCACTATCGTATAGCTACCATATCTATAGGAATTTTAGATTTCTGCATATATAGATACCATGTCTATAGGATGCACATGCATTTAGAAAATATGCCTATAAGTCCTTTCTACGAAAACCTCTCCACACCAACTCGATCACCCAAGACACGAAAAATGAAGCATAAAGAAGCAAAAAGTGGGGAAAATGGAGTGGTAATTTATGAGACGACAGGTCAGGTCGCCATACCACTTCTCACTAGACAAACATGTTTATAGGTCTTAATAACCAAATGCAATTAGTTGTCATTTTCATATAAAATCCAGCGTCGAGATGTCATGCCTATAGGATTTCTACATTATTCTATGTCTATAACAGTGTTTTAAAGTTGACAAACGCATAGAAAGAATGCCTATAGGGGCTTCAATCGAATACGAATCACCTCACTTGTTTATGAGTATAAAACTAGTAGTAATAATGTATTACCAATGCCAGAACTTGCACTCTCTTAAAACTCGCTTTTAATTGACAACTTTTTCTTAAAACACTCCATATTCAATTTACTTGTGAAATCAGTAGATATCATGCATATAGGTTTTTATGTAACAGTTAGGAAAGCCCTAGGATAAGACTAATTAACTGAATCAAGTTTCTATTAGCTGCAACTAGACGGTAGGCCTGAGTTGGGCTTCTTATCTAAACTATATAATAAATCAGTCTGCCTCAAATCTTTAAGTTTTTATTAGGTCTTAAATAGTACGTGCAAGACATATTAAACTATGTACCTTCTTTGGTTTAGATGAAGTCTATCTAAGCATTTTTATTTGTTTATATGCTTCCCCAAACTTGCTATATGTGTTTTATTTATCGCCTTAGTATTTTTACCGTTTGAAACTACAAATCAGCCCAAATT
This sequence comes from Nicotiana noctiflora, assembly GCA_032618575.1. Lineage (NCBI taxonomy): Eukaryota > Viridiplantae > Streptophyta > Magnoliopsida > Solanales > Solanaceae > Nicotiana > Nicotiana noctiflora. The sequence continues at coordinate 225,021 of JASVEL010007258.1, forward strand.
CTCCTCCCTTTAGGATTAGTAGTCTCATGTATCTCTAGGATTGATAGGATTGGGGGGGGGGGGGTAATAGCATGCTATAATGAAACAAGACTATTTTGCACTTTATTACCTTAAAGGTGTGGGAAAAGGTAGATATGGATATGACGACCACCCGATAACATCACACGTAGCCCATAACAGAGGAGTGATTACTCGATGTTATGTGGGGTAATCCATATTATTAATAAAATGGGACCCCCTTCCCTTTATTTTTGTTTCTTTTAAATTCTTTAAAACGCTTCTTCTATGAAAAATCAACTCTCTTTAATTCTTTCCGACTTAGTTTATTTCTAACTTTACTGTGAAAAATCCCCTCTTATTTGAACACTTACTTGCCTATGTGTTATTTACACTTAAGTCACAACAATAGCTTGGCCGGGAACCATACTAGTGGATTCCGAGGGGCGCCTAACACCTTCCCCTTGGAATAATTTCAAGCCCTTACCCTATCTTTGGTTATTCAACTTAAACCCTTCTTAGTGTCCTAATGCACTTAAATCATTAGGTGGCGACTCTTCAATTCCATGAAAACCAATTCCCAAAAGGAAATGAGTTGTCTTGCCAAATATCATAAACCCGATTTAACGAGAAAAAAAGGGTCGTGACACTATGGCGACTCTGCTAGGGATTTCTTTTAGGCTTTTACCATTTCAAGCTATCACTGTAAATTTACATTTCTTATATGCCTTTACTTGTTTAATTTGTTTAAGCATTTAATTCCTTATTCTACTATTAAACTGAGTCGTCTTTTTTGTTTCTTTCCCTTATTTCGTTTACTGCTTTCCTTTACGGCATTTCTGCATTATTTTTTCAAATTTTTGTAATTATTATTTTTATGAACATGCAAATATATGGCTACTTGTTTTAATTATTGCACAAGCATGATTTCAATATCATATTCCACTTGTGCAAAATCAAATACCATAGCAACTCTTATAATGAGTGGTTGCGCCCTTCCGATATTATCACCCCCTAAATCCGGCAAAGGCATATTTGCGGTAAAACCAGTCGATCAACGGTGTAGTAGACGGTCTGGGCCTTTCCCTCTTGGGTTTTCCGCTCAAGGGTACCAGTCTAATACCAAATAGAAACCTTACTCTGTTTAAGTTGTACATGCATCACGGTAAATCTTAGCCGAATCAATTATGTTGTTCGCATAGTGACTCTTTAAGATAGACTTGTCCAAAGTCAACTAGGTTTCCCCAAAACCCAAACGGACACTACCACATCTTTTGCATTTATTTGGAGAATTAAATTCTTCTATACCAATTATTGATATTTAGTAGTCAAGTAAGGTGCGGTTAATGGCCTAACCTTTTGTCTTGCAAAAACAGAAGGCACGAATTCACCAGATTCGGCATGGTCGCCAATATCCACCCTAAAATACTAAGCTGGTGGAAGGATATTCACCCCAATGATCAAAATCTCATCCACAAATATTTGGGCAACCTATCTCTCTTGGAAATTCAACCCAACAACAAAACCATAGAAGCTGCTACTCTATTTTGGGATTGGGATAAGACTGTATTCCGCTTCAGAGACATTGAGATAACCCCCTGCTCGAGGAAATAAGGAGACTGGCTGGTATACCATGGGAAACTCCAGGTTTGTTAATGTCAAAAAATCAGAAAGGTAGAGGTTTTCTCAAAATGATGGGTCTAAAGAAAATTCAAGACTTGACATGTTACCTTTGACTACTTCTATGAGAGGTACGGTCACAACAAATCTTACTGTACTTATCCTAATGAGTTCGCTCTTACATTGTTGGGGCATATTCACCAAATAGTATTTGTCTTCATGTTCTATTTCTTGGGGATAATTGTATTTCCAATGAAGAAAGCGAGGATCCATACCAGGCTAGCTATGGTCACCAAAACTCTAATGGAAGGAATTGACAGACAACCATTTAGTCTCATACCGATGATCATCGAAGAAATATACCGAGCCCTAGAAAGGTCTCAACAGGGAGCCAAGCACTTCGAGGGTTGTAATATGCTATTTCAATTCTGGCTCATCGAACATCTTCAAAATGGTGAATACATATAGGAAATGCATCGAATGGACTAGGATGATTATATCACTTTTCATCACCAATAGCGAATGAATTACATGCCCAACATGTTCGCCCAATTGGGGAATGCTAAGGAATGGGTCAAACTCTTCGCAAAACTGACTAAGGACCAAGTACAACAAATGTTCGAGTGGTTTCCAGCCGAGGAGTTCATCCTGTGATCGAGGGACGCACCATTCCTAATACTAATCATCTTAAGAGGAACATATCCATACGTACCTCTTCGGGTTATGAGACAAGTAGGTAGGAATCATATTATACCAAGGGTCGCAATATGAGTTACTTCCATGAATTCGAGATTGACGATAGCCCTTACGGGTGCCAGGCTCAGCATTTCTGGCATTTTAAGATTTTCCTAAGAAAAGGCACCATTGAACTAGACAGATACCATGCAGGTTATGCTCCCTATGAGGACAATCACAATGGTCTGGGTCAACACGGGTTTGCTCGAGGTCACAGGTTCAAAGATGAAATGGCTGAAGCACAGGTCAAATACAACCATATGTGGAAGAGAATCCGAGAATGAGAAAATGAGCATCGTGAGATACATGAAACCAATCAAAAACTAAGTGAAGAATGGATATGGCTGTCAATGCCAACAAGAGATTGGTCTATCTAGAGCGAGGTATAGTAGAGTTGGAAAAGAAGTTTTTGAAGAGGGTCGAAGATTGCCGGACTACTGAAGGAAATGAATGCGGACATCTAGCCAGAGCATACTTTTTGTTGGGACTACACGAGCTATAGAAGCTGTTCGATAGAGCCAAGGATACCGAGTCTGGGGAATGTCCTTCTGGGACCAAATAGACAGGAATTTCCATTTCTGCACTATAAAATGTAATAAGGCCAATGGCCATTAGTGATATTTATTTTTTTTATTTTTAATCAATGTTGTTTTGGAATTAGTCTACCTTTTATCAATCAAATGAGGCATTTAGAATTCTATGTTCTCCAAAATTAACTTGTCCCTAGGCCTACCTCGGGCACAACGAGGTCACAAAAATTTGGACATGCTTTAAATTTCAGCACAATGTGTTTTAAATATTGCAACATTTTCCTAATGATCCTCACTGACTTGTTACCTTTTGTTTTATTTTTGTTTATTCCCCTCCCCAAAAGTTAGTTCATGAGTTCTAGCAACATCATCATATTTTATAAGATCCAGAGCCCCTCCACCTACTCTTCCTCCCAGTCCTATTAGATAGAAAATAAAAGGAAAATAGAAGATTCGAACAACTCAGCTGAACGGGTAGAGGTCACTCATGTCACTCTGGTCCCCAAGGAAAATGCATCACAACTAGAGCAAAAGTTGTTGAAGTTTCAGGATGAACCTGATCAATTCTGGTAATTGGCAAGTCTGTCATTTTCCTTTACCACTCCAGCGGTTACTTTCTCAAATACTCAAAACGTCCACAAAACATCCCAAAGCAATGCATGCCAAACCTCAAATAACACCACACCACTAATCATCCAATAACTCCGAAACTCCATAAATGACCACTACCACACCTAACAAAATCCCCCCATCTAAGTGGAGACAATTCCACACTCCACCCATCCCATCTCAAGCACACCCGAGTCCAATGATAAGGACTTGCTCATCAAAAATTTGGCCGACGACCTTAGAAAATTGACTAGCGGATTTCAAGGCGTTGAAGGTACTAAGGGAATTGAGGGGCTAATCTATTAATATTAAATCATACAACCCAATGTCGAACTGCCCGAGGGGTACAAACTTCCCAAGTTCGAAATGTTTGATGGTACAAAAGGATCTGAGGGTTCACTTGAGAATATACTGTAAACAATGCTGGACAGATTGGGAAGAGATGACAAAATCTGCATGAAGCTTTTCATGAAGAGGTTGAAGGGAGATGCCTTATCTTGGTATATTAACCAACCTCTGAAGAAGTCAGCAAACTAGGTAAGCATGGCGTCCAATTTTATGGACAGATTCAAGTTCAACACGGAGAATGCACCAGATGTGTTCTATTTTAAAAACTTGAATAAGAAACCCACAGAGATCTTCCGTGAGTATTCTATTTGATGGAGGTCAGAAGCTGCTAAGGTTAAACCTTCTTTCGAAGAAGAGAAAATGAACAAATTCTTCGTTCGGACCCATGACCCATAATATTATGAGAGGCTAATGTTGACCCAGAATCACAAGTTTTCAAACATCATCTAGCTAGGAGAAATGATCGAGGAAGGCATCAAGAGTGGTACGGTTACGAACTTTAAAGTCTTACAAGCTACCAGTAAGGCTTTACAGTTTGGTGGTACGTCCAAGAAAAGGGACGTAGGTGATGTTATGGTTGCACATAGAACCAAATCCCCTATCATGTACCAAACATACCTAATACCTCAAGTCACATATCAGCCTACCCAAAATTACCAAGCACCCTCACCCTCTTACAATACTCCACCACCCACTTATAAGTCATCTCCACCTCCCGTATATTTGCTCACTTCACCCAAATACTCCCAACTAGCACATGTTTACCAAGCATATAACACCCAACCATCCCACTATTAATTACCTCCCCAACGTCAAAACTTACCTAAACATCAACCAAATTTTGACCGAAGACCTCCCAAATAGTATACCTTCATTGCTGAACCAATTGTCCAGTTGTACGAAAGGCTCAAAGCTGCTAGTTATGTCACCCCTATCCCTGCCATAACCCCCAAAAACCCATGTGGGTCAATCCAAATAAATCTCGTGCATACCATTCTAGCATGAAAGGACATACTATTGACGAATGTCGCTATCTGAAGGATAAAATCCAGACTTTGATTGACAACAAGATTATTGTGGCAAAGGATCCTGCTTCGAATGTCCACAATAACCCTCTGCCAGACCACACTGGCTGAGATGTTCACATGATCGAGATAGTAGATAAGGGGAACCCCAAGGGATCAATCGATTCACAGAAAGTGATGATCCAAAGAAGCTAGTAGTCACCCCTTAATTCGATTATGGTCCAGATTTAGCATTCTGGGGACGCCAATGTAAACATGTTCATGCCACTCGAGTTTGAAGGACCATCCTCTAAAAAGAAGCCAATGCCTATTGAGGTTGAGTTTATGTCACCAACAAACATACCTATACCCTTTGAAGTTGTATTTTTACCACCTAAGTGGCCTGCTCCATTCGAAGTAGAGATAGACGTGCCAATCCCACTGGCATTGTCGGCAGTAACACCATTCCACACAAAGGCCATACCTTGGAACTACACAGTCGAGGCTAGAATAAATGGGAAGGTTATGTTCGGGGAAATAGTTGCAGCTTAGGGTATGACAAGAACCTACAGGGTTTATACCCCGTAGCATTTGGCTGAGTCAATCAAGCAGACCTCCAGTCATCCAACCATCACTGAAATCAGGCCCGACGATCTTTGGAGAAAGATACAAGACTAAGAATACTCACTCATTGATCAACTAAATGAAACACCGGCATATATTTCTATCCTTGCTTTGCTACAAAGTTCTAATGCACAGAATAATGCCCAGATAAGAGTGTTGAGTAAGGCATATGTACCAAGTACCATCACCGGTGGAGAGATGGCGAACATACGTCATGACCCGAACCCGGTCGTGATGGCGCCCAACACTAAAGCTAGGCAAGCCAGACCAACAACTGTTTCCAAATAGAAAACCAGTCCCAAAAGGATGAGTTCTAGAAGAATGAGAGTCAATAAATACTCCAATAATAATAGTATGAATAAATACTGAGAAGTGCAAAGATCGAAAATAATACTCCGGAAAGATCTAGGGTCACGAGTGTAGAGCGTCTAAACAAAACTGAATAGTAATATAATACTGAATAAAATACTCAAGTCTGGAACATAAAGTAATAACTGAAATGAAGAGAGAAGCTAGGTTCTGCGAACGTCGGCAGCTACCTCAGCAACTCAAATAAACTTTGATATAGGTTGGAGTGCTCGTCTAACCCTCATATGTACCTAAATCTGCGCACAAAGGTGCAGGGAGTTGGGGTGAGTACTAAGTACTCAATGAGTAAAAAGTATATAATAATAGCTGAAAGCAGGAAATCCACAGAATACCATAGAGAAAAGCCAAACTACAGTCTGATACCTACCACAAACTAACCACAACAACAAATCACAATTACCACAGATAATTTACAGATAAAAATGCAATGCAATGCACATAACCGCTACGGCGCATAGCGTGATCCGTTTAACATCGACGGCGTTCACTGGGGGTGTGTAGAGACTCCGGAGGGGCTCCTTCAGCCTAAGCGCAATATTCATATCATCTGCTGCGGTGTGCAGCCTGATCCATCCTCAGTCCACAACATGCATATGATGAGTCATACAACAGTTCAAATTATTTATTTACAGGTTCCAGTTCATTAACAATGAAAAATACTTTAATATTAATAGTTATTTCGAACCAGGACTGAGATCAGTGATTATGCAAACCAAGCTATCACATATATATCTACCCACTAGGGATACTACATGTCGGCATAATGCCCCAAACATGGCTTACATCCCACAGATATATCTAACACAGTGTGCTTTCAACCGCCAATATAATATTATTCATATTCGGGATGGACCAAGTCTCAATCCCCGATCATAACCAATCACGCACCTGCCATGGGTTGCGAGCCACGCCCTAATAGCGTCACAATATGCTAAGCCAGGGTTTCAAACCCTCATGCTACCATATACACTAACTAGTTACCTCTAGCCGGCCGCGGACTCGTCCGCGATACCATTTCCCTTCAAATTTGATGCCTCGTGCGTCGAATCTAGTCAAAACCACAACAATTACATCAATATGGGACAAGAAACATAACCCAATCAAATTTATTTGAAAAATGCAATAATACACGAAGTAGGTAAAACCCGAGCCCCGGGCCCACTTCTCAAAAAATTCCAAAATTCATACCAATGGATTCCTCGTCTCGCCACGAGTCCGTGCATATAAAATTTATCGAAATCGGAGTTCGAATGGACTTTCAAAATTTAGGCCTTAGTTCTTCACAATTTTTACCCAATTTCATGAGTTTTGGTGTTTGTTATACCATAAAATAGTGTTTTTGAGTCAAGAAACATACCTCCAGCGATACCATTGATTTCTCTATTCAAAGCTCCCAAAACCCTCTCTAGACGAAGTGAAAATTGTGAAAATATGATTAGGGTCTTGTTTAAAATTAACTTAAACTGTTCTGCTTGGATAGTGTAAAATGTTCGGCCATTTTTCCCTTTTATGCGATCGCAATACCTCTATGCGATCGTATAGAGCAATCTCCCAGGGCCACAAGTTTCTTCTCTGCGATCGCAACACTGTGTATGCGATCGTGTTGTGCAACATCATAGACCTATGCGATCGCACCATCTTCTACTCGATTGCATAGAGCAATTTCTCACACACTCCAGGTTTTTCTATGCGATCCCAATGACCCTATGCGATCATATAGAGCAATCACTGACTGCAATTTTTCTGCTGCAACAACCAAGTTCAAAACTTCCCGTTGGGCATCCGAAATCATCCCGAGGCCCCCGAGACCTCAACCAAAGGCACAAATACATCACATTAATTCATTCAAACTTGCTCGCAACATAAAAACACCATCATAAACATCAAAATCATCAAATTCTCACGGATTCAAGCCTAAGATTCCTTAAAACTTATGAAACTAACATTTGATGTAAAACCCGACCTAAACACCTCCGAATGATCTAAAATTTTGCATGCATATCCAAAATCACCTAACTGAGCTACTGTAACTCTCGGAATTTCATTCCGAGCCCCAGATTAATATCTCACCTACTGTTCGGACTTCGCCAAAATTCAACCTTAGTCAATTCAAGCATAAATCTACATCGGACCTCCGAATTCGATTCCGATTGTTCTCCTAAGTCATAAATCATCCCCCGAAACTAGTTGAATTATCAGAAATCCGTTCTGAGCTTCCTAAATCATCGGTCAACATTCATTGACTTTTCCAAACTATTCTTCTCAAAAAGAGGTTTATTGCCTCATTTCTATCTAAATTTCATCTGATTTGCTTCTAACTCTCCAAGCACATAAAAATGAGCATATTAAATTATAAAATGAAGAAAACGGGACTATAACTCCCGTAACGACGGGTCGGGTCGTTACATCTCCCCAACTTAAACAAACGCTCGTCCGCGAGCGGGTTGAGAAACATACCTGAAGTCTCAAATAAGTGTGGATATCTGCTCCGCATCTCCTATTCGGTCACCCATGTTGCTTACTCCACAGGACGACCTCTCCACTTCACTTTCACTAAAGCTATGTCTTTGGATTTCAAATTATGAACCTTTCTACCCAAAATGGCTGCCGGCTCCACATCATAGGTCAAGTCCTCATCCAGTTGTATCGTGCTGAAGTCTAACACATGTAACAGATCTCCAACAAACTTCTGGAGCATAGATACATGGAACACCGGGTGAACTCTTGACAAGCTGGGTGGCAAGGCAAGCATATAGGCCACCTTCCCAACTTTCCTAAGCACCTCAAAAGGTCCAATGAACCTTGGGATCAGCTTCCTTTCTTTCCAAACCTCATAACGCCCTTCATAGGCGAAACCTTCAGCAGCGCCTTCTCGCCCAATGAATAAGACACACCTCGGGCCTTCCGGTCTGCATAACTCTTCTGACGCAACTGAATCTGTGCGAAGTCTCTTCTGAATCACCTTCACCTTGTCTAAGGCATCCTAAACTAACTTTGTCCGCAATAATCTACCCTCGCCGAGCTCAAACCAATCGACTGGAGACCTACATCGCCTCCCATATAAGTCTTCATATGGTGCAATCTGAATGCTGGACTGATAGCTATTATTATAAGCAAACTCTAGAAGAGGCAAGTAATCAGCCCATGAACTACCGAAATTAATGACACAAGCATGCAACATGTCCTCCAGTATCTGAATTGTATGCTTAGACTGCCCATTCGTTTGTGGGTGAAATGTTGTGTTAAGCTCTACTTGTGAACCCAATTCTCGCTGAATTGTCCTCCAGAACTGAGAAGTGAACTGGGTACCTCTGTCTGATATGATAGAAATGGGAACTCCATGAAATCTCACAATCTCACAATCTCACATATGAATATCTCCGCTAACCGCACCGAGGAGTATGTAGTGCACACATGAATGAAATCAGATGACTTGGTCAGCCTATCAACAATCACCCAGACTAAATCAAACTTCCTTGCTATCCGAGGGAGTCCAGTAACAAAGTCCATAGTGATCCTTTCCCACTTCCACTCGGGATTATCAATACACTAGGACACGCCATCTAAGGAAGACCGAGATACCACGCAAGCCATCACCCGACTAGGCTCAGAAATATCCAGCCTTACCATCCGATTAGCTAGAGCCTGAACATCAACTACCAGGGGCCTCTCCCCAAGTGGAATGTACGCCAAGCTGCCCATATTAATAGCCTTCTGGCTTAAGGCATCGGCCACCACATTGGCCTTCCCGGGATGATACAAGATTGTAATATCACAGTCTTTAATCAATTCAAGCCATCTCCGCTGCCTCAAATTGAGATATTTCTGCTTAAACAAATGCTGAAGGCTGTAGTGGTCTGTATATACATCACAAGATACACCATACAACTAATGCCTCCAAATCTTCAAGGCATGAACAATAGCATCTAACTCTAAGTCATGAACAGGGTAGTTCTTCTCATGGGGCTTTAACTGACAAGAAGAATATGCAATGACTCTACCCTCCTACATCAATACACAACTGATCCCAACTCTCGAAGCATCGCAATAAACCGTATAAGACCCTGAAGCTGATGGCAACACAAGTACCGGAGCTATGGTCAAGGCCGACATGGGCTTCTGGAAGCTCTCCTTGCATTCAGCAGACCACGCAAATAGATCATTCTTCTATGTCAACAGAGTCAAAGGTGAAGCAATAGATGAAAAGCCCCGGACAAACTTTCGGTAATACCCTACCAAACCGAGGAAACTCTGGATCTCAGTAGCTGCGGACGGTCTGGGCCAATTCTATACTGCCTTGACTTTCTGTGGGTCAACCCGAATACAATCACTGGACAATACATATCCCAGAAATGTCACAGAATCAAGCCAGAACTCACACTTAGAAAATTTTGCATAAATTTTTTCCTCTCTCAACCTCTGCAATACCACCTTCAAGTGATGTGCGTGCTCCTCCTAGCTGCGCGAGTACCCCAGGATATCATCAATAAATACAATCACAAAAGAATCTAGATATGGCCGAAATACACTGTTCACCAAGTGAATGAATGCAGCTAGGGCATTAGTCAGCCCAAAAGACATCACCAGAAATTCATAGTGCCCATATCTAGTTCTGATAGATGTCTTCATAATGTCTGAATCCCTAATCTTGAACTAGTGATAACCCAATCGAAGGTCAATCTTAGAGAATATACTTGCTCCCTAAAGCTGATCAAACACGTCCTCAATACAGGGTAACGGGTACTTATTCTTTACTGTCACCTTGTTCAACTACCTGTAATCAATGCACATCCTCATTGTGCCATCTTTCTTCTTTACGAATAATACCGGTGCACCCCAAGGTGACACACTCAGGTGAATCATCCCCTTATCTAAGAGTTCCTGAAGCTGTTCTTTCAACTCTTTTAACTTAGTTGGTGTCATGCGGTAGGGAGGAATAAAAATGGGCTGAGTGCCTGGCACCAAGTCAATACTGAAATCAATGTCCCTGTCTAGCCACATGCCTGGCAGGTCTGCTGGAAATACATCAAAAAATTCCCTCACAGCGGGGACCGAATCATGACTGGGAGTCTCAGCCTCAACATCTCTAATGAAATCCAATTAAGATAAACAACCCTTCCCATTCATTCATTGGGCTTTTATGAAGGAAATCACCCTATTTGATACATAATCAGTCACGCCTCGCCACTCGATCCTCGGATTACTTGGAATAGCTAATGTGACTATCTTGGCGTGACAGTTTAAAATCGCATGGTAAGGAGATAACAAATCTATGCCTTGAATCACGTCGAAATCCACCATGACCAATAATAATAAGTCAAACCGGGTCTCGAGACCCCAAATAGTAACAAGACAGGATCGATATACATGATCCACAATAACTATATCACCCACCGTGGTAGACACATGCACGGGCAAGGAAAGAATACCAGGGGTTGTACCCAAATGATGCGCAAAATATGAAAAAACATAGGAATGGGTAGATCTGGGATCAAATAAGACAGAAGCATCCCTGTGGCAGACTGAAATAATACATGTGATAACTGCATCTGATGCACTAGTGTTCCTCATATTTGGAAGAGCATAAAAACAAGCCTGACCTCCGCCAGTACGATCCTCACCCCTAGGGCGACCTCTGGCTTCCTAGCCACCACTCCTAGCTGACTGAGCTGGTGCTGAAGAAACAGGAGCAGAAGACGAAGGATGGTCCCTCTACTAAGACCGCTTACGAAGCAACTGGGGACACTCCCTCCTAATATGGCCAGACTCACCACACTCAAAACAACGACCTGAAGCTGGAGAAAGGGACTGCTAAGAACCCCTCGCTACAGATGAACCCTAAGTTGAATGAGCTGGAGCAGAGCTCTAAGCTGGAAGGGCGCTCAGTGCGGGCTGACTCTATTGATGACCCTACTAGCTTTGATGACCCTGACGACCACGGTCTGATGAAGCCCCACTAGACTCTGCACTGTCTGAATGAGGAGATCTGAAGGAACAACCTCTACTGTGCTGATACTAGCCCCTAGACGGAGCACCACAGTAACTACCTGTACCCTGAGGCCTCTTAGCCTCACTCTCCTCACGCTCTCGACGGCGGTCTGTCTCAATCTGATGAGCCGCATCAACTACCTCCTCAAAAGTAGCTATTGAAGCCCTCTATCTAGTCATCAATATGCGGATATAATAGTTGAGACCATCCACAAATCTCCTGATCCTCTCACGATCGGTCAAATTTATCCATATGGCATGCCGAGCTAGCTGTGTAAATCTCAACTCGTACTGAGTCACCGACATATCTCCCTATTTCAACCACTCGAACTGATGATGCAGCTCCTCCATCTGAGACTAGGGCACATTCTTCTCCAGAAATACCATGGAGAACTGCTGCCAAGTGACGGGCACTGCCCCAATAGGCCTACACCTCTCAAAATCCTCCCACCAATGAAATGCTGGTCTTGTGAACTGGAAGGTAGTGAAAGCAACACCGCTAGACTCCAGAATACCCGCAGTACAAAGCATACGCTGGCACTTATCCAGAAAACCCTGGGCATCCTCTCCCTCAACACCGCTGAATGCTGGAGGCTGTAGCCTCACGAACCTCTCCAACCGACGCTCTAGTCATCGGGCATAGCTAGAACCACATGAGTTTGGGCTGGTGCGACTGGTGCAGCCGGTTGAACTGGCTGAGCGAGAGCTGCCTCAAGTGCCTGTAAACCCTCAACTACCAACTCGGGTGTACGAGCAACGGGGGTCTGATTCCCGCCCCCTGCCTGTGAAGAAGTTGTTGTAGTAGTGGCCGGAACCACCTGAGCTAAGACAGTACACACCGATAGGATCTGTGCTACGGTCCCCTGAAGACCCGGTATCTCAATGGACACTACCGGTGCGTGAACCTGAGCTGCTGGAATGCCTGCAGCTGGAGCCTAATCCTGGACCTGGTCTACTGGCACTGGGATCTGACCTTGAGTCTGGTTAACTGGTGGGTCAGCAGGTGCTGTCACTGCTACTCTACCTCTGCCACGACCACGGCCTCTAGGTGCCACTGGTGGTCGTCTGCCACGTCCGCGAGCATGTGTTCTCACCATCTGCGAGAGAATAGAATACGGAAAAGTTTAGTTTCATGATAACACAAACCGCACGATATGAATCCAAGAAAGTGAAGTGTTTCGTAAAGTTATGTAGCTTTCCGAGGATAGATACAGACGTCTACGTACCGATCCATGAGAGCCTACTAAACCAGCTCATGACTCGTGAGGCGTAGTAACCTAGGCTTTGATACCAACTTATAATGACCCAAACCTAATCGAGATGGCGCCCAACACTAAATGTAGGCAAGCCTGACCAACAACTGTTTCCAAATCGAAAACCAGTCCCAAAAAGACGAATTCCAGAAGAATAAGAGTCAATAAATACTCCAACAATAATAGTATGAATAAATACTGAGAAATGCGAATATCGAAAATAATACTCCCAAAAGATCTGGGGTCATGAGTCAGTAGCCTCGAAACAAAATTGAATAGTAATAGAATACTGAATAAAATACTAAAGTCTTGAACATAAATTAATAACTGAATTGAAGAGAGAAGCTAGGTTCTGCGAATGCCGGCAACTACCACAGCAACTCGAATAAACTGTGATATAGGCTTGAGAGCTCGTCTAACCCTCCTGTGTACCTGAATCTGCACGCAAAGGTGCAAGGATTAGGGATGAGTACTAAGTACTCAGTGAGTAAAAGGTATATAATAATAGCTGAAAGCAGGAAATTCACAGAATACCACAGAGCAAAGATAAACTACAGTCCGATACCTATCACGAACTAACTAAAATAGCAAATCACAATTAGCATAGATAATTTACAGATAAAAATGCAATGCAATGCACATGGCCGCTACAACGCGTAGCCCGATCCGTTTAATGTCAACGGCACTCACTGGGGGTGTGTACAGACTGCGGAGAGGCTCCTTCAGCCCAAGCACAATATTCATATTATCTGTTGTGGCGTGCAGCCTGATCCATCCTCGGTCCACAACATGCATATGAGTCACACAACAGTTCAAATTATTTATTTCAAGTTTCCAATTCATTAACAATTAAAAATACTTTAATTTTATTTAATTTTCCAAGAACAGATGACTTATCATTTCATAGTAGTGATTTCAAACCAGGACTGAGATCAGTGATTATGCAAACCAAGCTATCATATATATATATATATCCCCTAGGGATACTACAGGCCGGCACAAGGCCCCAAACATGGCTTACAACCCACAGATATATCTAACATAGTGTACATTTCAACCGCCAATATAATATTATTGAGAATGTCGTTTGCATTTTCAAGCGAATGGTGAGCCAGCACCAGCTTTAGCTTTAGGAGATATTAGCGTTTTGTTTAGTAGTGATAGAATTTTAGTTTGAAAAGATGTTCTTTGTGTACCTTCCATTAGAAGGAATTTGATTTCGATTTCGAAAATAATGGATGCTGGTTATAATATTTATTTTGCTAATAACTCTACTGTTATTAAGGTTAATATACGTTTTACCTACAATGCTACTAGAGTACATGACCTTTTTGTTCTTGATATATCTCCTCATGTGCTACAACAACCAAAAGAACTAAATAACATTAATCTACCACATAAAAGAAAACACATTTCTTAATAGAGTCAAACTTATTTATGGCACTTACATCTATGCCATATAAATCTAAATACGATTTCGATATTGGTATCTGATGGACCTTTGAGTTCATTGAAAGTGGAGTCACTACCAACATGCAAATCCTATTTAGAAGGCAAAATGACCAAGAGATTTTCCCTCAAAAGGGAATAGGGCCAGTGATAAGCTAGAATTAATAAAATCTTATTTGTGTGGTCCTATGAATATACAAGCAAGAGGTGCTTTTGTGTTTTTGTGACCTTTACAAATTATTACTCAATAATCTGCTGCGGCATTAGTCTGAATACTTTGAGAAAATCAAAGAATTTAAGACGAAAATAGTGAAACGACATGATAAATATATCAAAACATTACGTCTGATCATGGTGGTGAATACCTTTCTGCGAAATTCATAAAATACTTATCAGATAATGGAATTACATCTCAATTATATGCCTCAAGAACACCTCAACAAAATGGCATGGCAGAAAGAAGAAATAGGACCCTTATGGTAATGGTTAGATCAATGTGAAGTTATTCCGATTTGCCTCTTTCTTTTTGGGGATATGCTTTAGAAATAGAAAACTACATTCTATATTTGGTTCATTCAAAGTTAACACCTTCAACTCCAGTATAATTGTGGACTGGGTGCAAGCCAAGTTTACGGCATATTCGGGTTTTGGGTTGTCCCGCACATGTGCTGAAAGGGAAAGTGGATAATTTGAATCAAGGACAGAAGTATGCATTTTTATTGGATATCCAAAAAGAACAAAAGTTGGTTTGCTTTATTGTCCAAAAGAAAAGAAGGTAATTGTTACGACAAATGCCAGATTCTTAAAAGAGGACTATCAAATGAACCATATT
Source organism: Nicotiana noctiflora (assembly GCA_032618575.1). Lineage (NCBI taxonomy): Eukaryota > Viridiplantae > Streptophyta > Magnoliopsida > Solanales > Solanaceae > Nicotiana > Nicotiana noctiflora. The sequence continues at coordinate 240,379 of JASVEL010007258.1, forward strand.
CCCAGAAGTAAACTAGTTTTACAGGAATTAAACAATGGAGTAACTAAAAACTCATCTCTTGAACGTATCCCAGAAGCTAGCATTGACATACCACTGCATTATCATAGTGGGAGATATGCCAGCAGATTACACAAGAACAATTACCTGACATCTCACTACCCCAAAGTCGTGAAAATAATGTTGAGCAACCTGAAATTGTTGATCAACCTGAAATTTTTATGCAACCTGCAGAATCAGAAAGCCACTCTTGCCGCGGTCCGGGCGTAATTGCGGTAGGACCGCGGCAAAATGATGTTGCAGATTCTGAAGGCCCCTCTGGTCGTGGTCCGGGAGTAACTTTGGTAGAACAATGCTGCATAATCTGAAGGCTAATCTGGGCACGATCCTGCATTCCATGAAGAAATCAATGATATCCTAGCACCACTGGGTGTGGAGGATAACATTGAGGCTTCAATTCCAGGATGTGGTGATGTAATTCAACAACATAATCAGCCTCCACCTGTAGTGAGTAGTCGTAGTGGGAGAATGATTAGAAAACCTCTCTGGTTTATGCTCTTGGGAGAATCTTATGATAGACACTAAAGAGCCTTATACAGAACCTATTAATTACGATGAAGTGCTACATGATACATATATTGATAAATGGGTTGATGCTATGAAATCTGAAATGGAGTCCATATACTTCAATCAAGTCTGGGATCTTGTAAAACCACCTACTAGAGTGAAACCCATATGTTGTAAATGGATCTATAAGAAAAAGATAGGAGTGGATGGAAAAGTTAAAACTTTTAAATCTAGGCTTTTCGCAAGAGAGTTTACTCAAAAAGAAGAGATCGATTATGAGGAAACTTTTTTGCTAGTGGCCATGTTTAGATCCATAAGGGCTATCTTATCCATTGCGGCTCATTACGATTATGAGATCTGGAAAATGCATGTCAATACCGCCTTTTCTAAATGGAAGTCTTGATGAGTGCATCTATATGGCACAACCAGTTGGTTTAATAAAAATAGGCAATGAGCACATGTTGTGTAAATGAAAGAAATCCATTTATAGATTGAAACATGCTTCTAGGGCATGGAACACTTGTTTTGTCGCATCGATTAAGACATTCTATTTTGATCAATGTGAAAATTAGTCTTGTGTCTATAAGAAGTGGAATGGAGATAAAGTTACATTTTTGGTTTTGTACGTAGATGATATTTTGCTCATAGGAAATAATGTGAGCATGCTGAATTCAGTAAAGGAATGGTTGTCCTTACGTTTCGATATGAAAGACTTGGGACAGACATCACACATCCTTGGGATCAAGCTTATGTGAGATCGCAAGCAAATGATATTAGGCTTGTCCCAAGTGCTTTATATTGATACCACTCTCTCCAGGTTTAACATGCAAGATTCGAAGAAAGGGTTTCTACCCTTTAGACATGGAATCTCTCTGTCAAGAGATCAGTCCCCAAAAATATATGATGAGACAGAAAGGATAAAGGCGGTCCCTTACGCTTCGGCTGTAGGGAGTCTTATGTATGCTATGCTATGTACTAGACCTGATATCTGCTTTGCTGTTGGCATGGTTAGTAGATTTCAATCTAACTCTGGTCGGGAATACTGAACTATTGTTAGCATATAATCAGGTACATGAAAAGGACTAGGGATTAAATGTTGGTGTCTCACTGAGGTGATCTTGCACCCATTGGCTACAGTGATTCAGATTTCCAGTCAGATAGAGACTCTAGAAAATCTACCTCAGGATATGTTTTTACCTTAGGAGGTATGTGGCTGCATCTGAAGCAGCCAAAGAGGATGTTTGGCTCAGGAACTTTCTGAAAGAGCTTAATGTGGTTCCTTCGGCTCAAGCACCAATTGTACTTCATTGTGACAATAGCGATGCACTTGCAAACTCGAAGGAACTAAGAAGCCGTAAAATAAGTAAGCATATTGAGCGTAAATATCAGTTAATTCGGGACATAACTAAAAGAGGTGATGCAAGAGTGTTGAAGATTGCGTTGGAGGATAATTTGGCAGACCCATTTACAAATAGCTTGACACAGAAGACTTTTGACAAGCATTTAGAAGGAATGGGTGCTAGAATATTAGCCGCATGGATATGAGTCTAAGTGGGAGATTGTTGGGATATACTATTAACCATGTGGTTTGGACATAGTATTTATTTATTTAATTTATTCAATTCAATAAAGCATTATTTTAAATAGATTATTTGTTACATGTGTGTCCTTTTGATTATGTAGTAGACAATTTAGTGTATGGAGTCTTAGCTCATGCACGAAAGATTAAATTGTTAGTTCTCGTAATTAATAAACTATGTTCACAATCGAAGATATTATCGAACAAAATATCTTGATGATTATGGCACAAGATTGTTTTATAATTTGTCTTGATTATGGGAGTAGGTTTACTCTAATTTTTTGTGCTAGTATACTCAGTGTATATTGAACGGACCAAGTAGAGAAATGTTATTTATTGTACTGATTTATCAAAGGGCACAACTTAGAGTTAGTATATGCCTAATAAATTGGACAACAACAAATAAAATTTGTGAATAATAATTAGTTGATAGAATCCATGATTTGAGTTTGGGTGTGATGATACCCCAATATATAAGCTTATAAGTTTTCATGTGAAAACCCGGCCAGCGGACTTTGTATCCATCACATGAGATGGTTTAAGCGGAATTATAAAGGATTCAATTAGTTAATTGAATTAAATTTTCAGTAATTTAATTTAATTAACCGGTATTTGAAATCTCAACATGGGGAGTTAAAATAAGTGTTGATGAATTTTCGAAAATCATATTGAGGAGTTCAATTGCAGTTTTTTAGTGGAATAAATTACAATTAATTATAGTACGAATTAATTCATGCTGATTTAGAATTAATACTATAACTAGTAGTGTGAGCATATGAATTATTACCCTAAGCAAAATATTCTAAAAGTTTCAAATTGAATAATTTTTCAATTTTTAGGAATTTTGTTGCATTTTTATGTTAATTGGTCACATAATAATTCGTATTAAAAAATACAAAAATATGCATATGAATTAGGATTTTTAACTTTTACATTTTTAGTATTAACGCATTTTGGAAATAAATTAAAGAAAAATTTAAAAAAAAACAACATCTTATTGTTTTAATTTGAAATTACTATAAAATAGTTATTAAATACTTTTTAGACTTTAATTAGTATAATAGTTAGTTTAATCTCTCAATTTTATAAAATCAAGAAAATACAATATATATATATATATATATATATATATATATATATATATATATATATATATATATATATATATATATATATATACATTTACAATAATTTTGGAGCCCAAAACACCTTAAAATCTGGCCCAAATCAACCTACACCCACGCCCAACCCATACATATCGCCCGACGCAGTCCATTTTTCCTTTGATATCATCGAGTCTCATCAGATAATAGACCGTGTCTCTATCATCCGTCCATGGAAGCCAAAGCTAAGGCTATTTTAGAGGCGAGATTCAGAAGAGATTAGATTTTTTTCAGAGAGGATTTGGAGAGAAAACTTCGGAGAGAGCGAGTGAAACACAGGGAGAAATTTCAGATTTATCAATTCAAATTCTAGGGCTCTCAAGTTCTTCCGATTTTATTTTCTACTTTTTGTCGATTGTTTGTTCTTCATCCATCTTTCGCCATGGAACTCGATTGAGCAGAGTTGATTTCCAAGCTCGTCGCTGTTGTTGCTTGTTTTCTCTTCAACGATTCTAGCCGAAAGTTCCTCTTGAAGATTCATTAGGTGCGATTTGAATCCCTGCTGTAATTATTGAGTTTCTATCAATCAGAACCTGTCCTCATTCAGTTTCAATTTCGGATTCCTCTCATTTTGTTTGGATGTAATAAATATGTTAGTAGAGTCGAGTTTTTTTTTTATAGATTTCTGAATGCTGCTAATTGTGTATAAATTATGTTCGATATAGATAATGTCTTTGTTCGATATATATATATATATATATATATATATATATATATATATATATATATATATATATATATATATATATATATATATATATATATATATATTATGTATCCTCTTTCGATCCGAATTTTGTTAAAAATGAGTGATTGAGAAATAGTTGAATTCATTGTTGCTCGAAGCATCGATTTACGACTGTTACTGTTCTGTGTCGATTTAGGTATTGAGGCTAGCTCAAGGCTCATTACTGTATTCCCTGTCCAGTTTTTGTTTTAGTTAACTTCAATTTCCTTTTGTTGCTGGTATTCTGTTTCATTTTTGTGCTTAGATGGTTGTGCCTTTCAAATTTCTTCTGTTGGATATGTTGGATCGCTATCTTATTTGTTTGGTGATCGTTAAAATAGTTTCATATTGCATCGAGTCTCACATGGATATGCAGTATGTTCTATTATTTGCCATGTTCGAATCCCAACTGGTTCTTTGCTTGTGTATGTCCTGTCCTAATTCACTCGTCTGAAGATTCATAAATTCCTTTTTGGTTTGAATTGGTGTTGGCAGTATGTTTATGGTCGCTTTGGTTTATTGTATAAAACTATTTGCCTTTACTGTTTGGTGTCGAATTTTTCAACTTCTTTGGAAGTTAATCTCCATATTTCCAGAGCTGTAGGCCTGTTAAGTCCTTCGAAGGCTCCTGTTTATGTGGTCGATTTTAGTGTAAAAAATCTCATAAATCTCGGCATCGCTGTTTGATCGCCATTAATTCATTAATATAACTGATTCTTGCTTCAGCTACCAGTATAGTCGAATTCGCTTAGCGTTGAGGTGATAATGTCACTTGAATATCATATTTTATCATTGCTGGCACATCCAGTTGTTTAGCCAACCTAGTCTCCTGTCTATTGGTCGCTGTAGGATCCAAAACAAGTTTCTTCACTCCTGTCCAATACGTTAAATCATTAGTTGAGTTCGTTTATTACAGAAGCAAGGAAGTTTTGCTTAGTTGAGTCATGACTAGTTTTATTTGGGTTACAAGTTGCAATGTGCTCATTAAGGTATTAAGAGACTTTCTGGTATAAAATTGGATTGGATTCTCTGTTTCTTTTCTTCAAAATGAACATCATAGCTAAGTGCTTAAAGTTTAACATAGAGTTCTCTACCAGATAAGCTAATGGGTGATAAGAAGAAGGCGGGAGCTCTATTTGTGAGGCTCGTTTCAGCTGCTGGAACTGGGTTTTTCTATGTAAAGAAGAAGACCAAAAAGCTTCAAACGACTCAGACGAAACTTGAATTCAGAAAGTTTGATCCTCGTGTGAATCGTCATGTTTTGTTCAAGGAAGAAAAGATGAAGTGACACAAATGCCAAACTTGTACCAAATTGTCTTTTAATATCTGGCTTTCATTTGCAGAAACCAGAAGTGAAATTAGATAAAAGAAGATTGCTCAAACATTGTACCACAACAATATGTTTGGTGTGTTTAGTTCTGTTTATGTAATCATCTGAATTTGTTCATGATGTTGTCGAGTGAAACACAGTTATAGAAGAGCAAGCGGCTGTGAACGAGATTCATTTTGTTCTCCCATTACAGAAAATTAGTTAAATGAACCTTTCAAAGGCCTGGAACTAGGTTGTTTTTGAGTTCCAACTATGATTAGGTAAAACTGGAAATGAACATAGTGATATGTAATACCTATGAAACTAACTACAGAAAATTATCTAAAAGAACCTTTTCTAGGCATTGCGTCATGAATTTTTTTAGTCTTTAGTTTTTGCCCCCAGTTTTTGCCCCCAGATACTGGCATTCGCTCCAAATCTGGCGAACCACTTCTTCGGGAAATTGAGACTCGGAGCAGATTTCAGTTACGTGAGTACTAAGATCTTTGTCTTTAGGGACTATCTGGCATCTTCCAAGTTGTCTCAAAACCCTACATGGGACTATTTTTCATCTTCTGTTGCATCACTATTTGCCCTATTGCTCGTCACCTCTGTGTTTGCGCTCGTTAGCCCAACAAATTCAAGTTATTTATCAAGTTGTTCTATAATTCCTAGTTGTCTTTTAGATACTCTTAATGGTTCTGCTCTCCTGTTATGTGTTAAGATTCATTTAAATTAATTCAAAGTGTTGAATTCTATCTTACTTATCTTCATGTTTTGTTATTCATACTAATCTAGAAATAGATGAAATTTTTATTTCCTTCGTATTAGTCCGGCACTGTAGCAGTGTTAACTTCGTGCGATTTACTGTTACAAAGATAGCACCTTAGTATTTGTGAAATTTGATTGTATTCGATTGTTATAGCTGAATGCAAATCTCTATCTCAAGGAAACTGAGGCCCGTCTTTCACATAATTGAATCGCATAATTCATGTCCTCACGAGTTAAAATGCCATGATATAAAATTGGGTTTCGAATTAGGTAGCGGATTCAAGTTAAATGGGTTTTGCCTTTTGTTTGAATTCGGACTTGAATTCGAGACTCGATTTATATATTTGGAATATAGGGGATTAATTCACGGATATAAAATTGGACTTCTAATTAGGTAGCAAGCTCAAGCTAAAAGGTATTTCCTTTTGTTTGGGTTCGGACATGGATTAAGAGTTCAAATTTATATTCATGGATTAGTTAAGCTTTAGAGACAAAAAATAGAAAATTTAGTTACTTTAGCTGGGCCTTAATAAACAAAATGAGTCGAGCCTCGCCAAATAAAATACAATTGCGGGGGCTTCATTAATTACTTAATAAAAAGTACTTAGAAATTCGGGGGCGAGCCGTTTAGCAAATTTCACGGCCTTCCCAAAAGATATAACACATTAGTTGCTTTATGCGCGATTTTTAATTATCTTACCTTCCGAATACGAGTGTACATTTCATGCAACCCAAATCCAAATCCAAAAACGTCGAATAAGAATGTGTCGAGGATCCGGGTGCATTTCATGTAACGTGATCCGAAAACATGTCCTTAAACGACGTTCACTTTCTTAAAATAAAACAATTTGACAAAAAGCGGTAATTAATTCCAAAAAATGCACAAAGAGGATAATATGTATTAAAATTAAGTATTTTCGCCAAATATGACAGTTGAGCGACCGTGCTAGAACCACGTAACTCGGGAATGCTTAACACTTTCTCTCGGGTTAACAGAATTCAAACCCTTCCTCGATTCGGGATTCAAAACGGTGACTTGGGTCACCATAAATCTCCCAAGTGGCGACTCTAATTCTTAAATAAAAAAGAACGAATCCCGTTTCGATTGTCCTTAAAATGGAAAAACTCCTTTATTACTATACCTCTTCCCGGGGTGTAGAAAGCGATAAAGTTTCGAAAAAAAAGGTGTGATAGCTCTGGCGACTCTGCTGGGGACAAAGAACCCAGAACTTCGGTTCAGGGTTCAAGAAATAGAGCTCAGTTAAATTGTTGTATTTGGCTTTATTTGGTGTTGATACATGTTCCATGCCTTACGTGCCAAATGTTTTTACCGCTTTAATATTTGTTGAATTGTATATAAATTGTTGCGAATCCCTCCCTCTTTCTGAGTCTTGTACATCATGGAGAAGGGTGTACTTCGTGTAGCTTCTCTTCTATAGAGTCTTTTTCCCAATTTAGAATGAGGTTTGGATAAGTTGCAAAGCCGGGCGAGCTTTTTTATCCCCTGTACGCTGCCTCCCCCTCGGCCCGAGTTGTCCGCTTAGGTAAGCCAGGTCTAGACACATAAACCCAGGATTTAAACCTATACGAATAATAAAATCATGTCGAACTCCTAGTAGGGCGTTTATTTGCATCACGTGCATTCTGACTTAGGGGACTCAACACAGGTGTTGGGTCCGTCTAGGACATGTGACCCAAATTATAAAGACCATCCTGATGCATATTATGTGCTACTTGTATTTATTTGTTCGGCTTCACATGTTGACTGGTTTGTATATCATGAGTGAAAAAATGAAAAATATCAGTGTTAGGATTAAAGAAGTATAACCATTTACTGTGAGAAAACCCAATACCCAAATAGTACCGAAATGTTGCCGGATTTTTGAAAAAATGAAAAAATAGAAAAAAAAAGCTAAAATATTTGAAAAAAAAATGTAGAAAAATATTGTTTCAATTTTGGCCAATCGGCCCGAACTACGCTGGTTTGATTCTCACTACGTGTGAGATACATAGGCAACCCTTGACGGGTCCAACCATACCTTTTTGCAAAAATAGCCTAACATGTCAAAATTTTGATTTTGTTATAAATAAGTCAAGTGACGCTATTCTTGTTTAAAATAAGCCGAATGTCCCTCAAAAGAACGCCAGAAGGCCGTTTTGCAAAATAGCCACTTTGAGTCATTTTTAAGTATTTGCGGGCACAACCTCGAAATATTCTTCGCAGAAATATTGAAAGGCCGTATCCGCAAAATCAAGTTTGGGTCATCTATCAATTTTACAAAAAACAAATAACCACTTTGTCAAATAAGCCATTACATGGCCATTTTTTGCTAAAATAGCCACAATTGGCATTGAACTTTCTTAGTCTTGCGATTGGCCTGTAGCAATGCTGAATGACGCCCCATGGGCCCCAGGATGAGAAATTTTGATTTTTAATCGTTGAATATAAAATTTAGAAAAATAAAAATTTTGCAAAAGTTTCCATTTAAATCCTATCAAATAAATGTGCAAGATGAATTCAAATGACATCGAAACCTTCTCAGTCCTGAGCGAGATACCCCTTAAGCTCCATTTGTGGTGGAATAATCTCGAAGATAAAAGTAGGAAGTCAGTGGTGAAAGTTTTGGGCGGACTTATGGGTCTTATGGGCATAAAACCGAGGAAAGATATTATCAAATCTGTGATACCGTTTTGGGAACCGACTCGGAATGTCTTCAGGTTCTCGGATTGTGAGCTCACACCAACATTGGAGGAAATAGTAGGGTATGCCGGCCTTAACGGAAACATGAAAACTAGATATCCTCTATCACCAAGACCGGTCACACTCCACCAATTTTTGGATTTGCTGAGTATCAGTCAGGAAGTCCAAGACCCGCATCTAGAGGATGGGTATTGTACCTTACATTTTCTTTATCACCGATATGGTAACCCGAAGGGCTTCTAGGAACCCAACGCTAGCTTGACACATGCTGGAAACAAAGATAAATGGGAGGCTCTGTGAGGGTTGGCATTTATGGTAGCCTTCCTAGGAATCATATTTTTCCCAAGGAAGGATGGAAATATCGACCTCGAACTAGTGGGAATGGTGGATGTGGCAATGAAAAAACCCAATAGCATAGTGGTTTCCTTGATTGTAACTGAGATATATCGGGCTTTAACTAAGTGCCGAGAAGGGATGAAATTCTTTCAAGGGTGTAATCTTTTATTACAAATGTGGATCCAAGAGCATTTATGCCATTGTATAGGATATATGAATTTCGGGTTGACTGGGCTTAGTTGCATTAACAAGTTTGAAACCCGGGTCATAGGCATCAAATTCCCTGAGGGTGTGGAAGCTTGGAAGTCATGCTTAGAAGCTTTAAACGCGGATAAGGTTGAATGGGCTTATGGGTGGCTTCCCTCTACCGAGGTTGTCTATACTTCAGCGGTAGTTCCATATATTCTTCTAGTGGCCATTCGGAGCATACAACCTTATGCACCTTACAGAGTTCTACGACAATTTGGAAGGTTCCAAACCGTGCACAATGATGAGGATTTGACTGAACAAGTTATTGAGTTGGGTCCCAAGGCTACTTTTCCAGAAGCAGAAAGTAGAATGATATGGAATGAAAGTCGATTCCTACAACCCGACACTATTATAAAAGATCGTGCAAGGGGTGAAGCGGATCCTGAATATTTGGCATGGTTTAACAAAATGTTTCATGTTTCTGGAAGGCCTGCCAAGAGGACTCATGTACAATGATTTACTGATGGAACTCAAGTCCAATGGGATTGGTTAGCAAAGGAGAAAGAGTATCGAGCTAAAATTGGGGCATTGGAGCAATAGGTGTGGGATCTTCAATTTGAGAAAGATGTGCAAATTGCGGCGGATGAAGGGGAGAAAAAGAAATTGGCTCAAGAAAATGAGGCTTTGAAGGCACAGATTTACCAAATGAAACTTGATGCTAGGAACCAGGAAAGAAGTGTGTTTGATGAGAGGTTGATTAAAGGATTGAGAAAGCAAATTTCGAATTTTCAAGAAGAGCTAGAAAAATCTGAAAGAGGACATCGCAAGACTCCGAGCACACTGAGCCAAGAAAATGGAGGAAAGATCCCAATATGTACAGCAGTTGAGAAAAGACTATGAAGGGACCATAGCCAGCATGAGAAGAAAAGCAAATGCTCGGGAAGAAAAGGCACGCTTAGACAAAGATGTGCATGCTAAGAGAACCCGTTGTTATGAAATGATTGACGAAATGCAAAAAGAATTAAAACTGCTACAGGATCTTCATCTTCAGAATTCCCAAGTACTTGAAGCCAGGGATCGACGAATAAGTCGGCTTCTTCAGGAGAAAGGTCAGTTTAGAGAAAGGATTCGGCGTATCGCACGATACGTTGTTAAAAGATGCGCAAGATGGGGAAAAGATAAGATATGTCGCTTCTCCTGCAGCGATAATGATGTTCATCCGACAAATTATGAGTGATTTGGAGCATTTACAGAGGGGTCTTGTGAGCCGGCCTCCGGCAATGCCGAGATATGTCACGCAGGCCCCAGGGTTTGAAGCTTTGATGTATTCTTAAAAAAATAAATAATATAGTAGTTAAAATTTTAGTTTGTATTTTTATTTCAAAAGGCCATATTAGCTTAGTATTGATGTAATCGTTTGTCATTAATGAAAATTGAAAATTCCCAAAATCTATATTTGTGTTCTTTGTTTTCTTTTTCTTTAAACAGATACGCGATAGGAAAATCTATAGGATCGATATTAATCATATAAATACAAATAATAAAAAAAACAAAAACAAAACAAAGGGGAGAAAAGAAAGAAAAGAGAGAGAGAAAAGAAAAGAAAGAAAGAAAGAAAAATGGTGATGACGAAAATAGAAAAAAAATGATGAAAAGAGAGAGAAAAAGAATTGGCGAAGCAAGAAAAAGGCAAAAATGAATGAAAAGCCATAATTGGGAAAATCGGGATGATGCATGCGGCCGAGCAAAATTGTTTAAATATGTCTGTGCTCCTAATATGTGATTCTTTGATCGAACCACTAACGAGCGTTGTTGTTTTTAAGTACAATCAGGTGGTTTTTAGCTCGCTGGCATTCTCGCAACCCATCAATATAATACTCGCTCTAAAGACATGACAAAAGCAATCAGCTAGGAGATTGATGCTACAGTTATGGACCCGGCTCGGGAAGATGAGGTGATTGACGTAAGTGCTATGAAGGAAGAGATGTACAAGCTCAAGCAGCAGATGGTCGAAATGTACCAGGCCTGGGCGAAGGGACAACCTTTACCCATATATCCAGTCAATCCTGCTTATATTCCTCCACTAGTCCAAGCACAGAACCCACCCACCATAAATTCGTCCCCTGCCTACCCTTCATACCCACCATACTATGCAACTACTTCACAAACACCAACCCCTTCCACCACCAAAATAGATCCCACCACCACCATCTCCTGTCGCTCCCCGTATATATGGCTCCTCCACCGGCCACATTGCACAAGTCTTCCAGTGAACCATTATTTCACACCCATGACATTCATTATTATCATCAAAAACCAACTTTCCAATAGCATGATTCTTATACTCCTCTCATCGACATGGATAAAGAGGAAAAATTGCCTAAAAATCCTGAACAGGAAGAGATGATCCGAAAAATGAAGAGTCTTGAACAATCCTTCTGGAACTTGCAGGGCCTTGGAGGCCAAGTGACTGTAGCTTACAAAGATTTATGTCTATTCCCGGAGGTACAACTGCCGATATGTTTCAAGCTACCGAAATTTGATCTATATGACGGTCACGGTGACCCAGTAGCACATTTGAGGGGATTTTGCAGCAAAATGAACGGTGCCGACAGTAAAGTTGAAGTTACTCATGGCTTATTTTAGCTAAAGTCTTAGCAGATTAGCCCTAGAGTGGTACACCAGGCAAGACCAGGCTAGATGGTTTATTTGGGATGATCTGGCCCAAGCATTCGCTAATCATTTCAAGTACAACTTGCAGATTGTTCTGGACAGGTTTTCGTTGACAAATATAGAGAAGAATCTAGGAGAAAGTTTTCTAGTGTATGACTTCAGGTGGAGAGAACAAGCTGCTCGGGTAGACCCACCTATGAAAGAAGGAGAGATAGTAGACTATTTTCTGCAAGCTTTGGAACCAACATACTATGGGCATTTAGTATCAGCCGTCGGGAAAACATTTAACAAAGTCGTTAAGATGGGGGGCATGGTGAGGAAGGTTAAGATCAAACACGATTATGAGCCATTCCGCCATGAATTCTTCAACCCAGGCAATTCAAACAGGCACCGGTGGAGCCCTAGGAAAAAAGAAAAAAAAAGAGGTGGCAGTTGTAGAAGGGAGATCGTGTCCAGGAATACTAATCCATACTACCATCAACCTCGCCTACATCATCAACCCTATTCACCAGCACAATATGGCCCACCACAATACTACTATCCTCCCCCTATTCCACAATTTTCAGTACACCATGCTCAAACATACCCACACCTAGAACATATAAAAACTTCGGTGGAACATGTTTCTGTCCTAATCCCGGTGTCAGGAATGATAGGATGCAAAAGAAGAAAACTTTAACTCCCTTGGGTGAAATATACACCAGTCTATTTCATAGACTGAGGCAGCTCAAAATCTTGAACCCCATTGAATCCAAAATCCCTAACCCACCAACAAGGAACCTAGACCAATCTGTTAGCTGTGAGTACTGCTCAGGAGATCCAGGACATGACACCAAAAAGTGTTGGCATCTGAAAACCGCAATACATGAGCTTATTGATTCAAGAAGAATTGAAGTCCAGGCTCTCGAGACTCCCAATATTAGACAAAACCCCTACATGTTCATCATGAAGCTCATATGATAGAATTGATACAAAGGGAAGGTTGCAAGAAGCCTTCTCAAACTGTAATGATTATTAAGGAAATCGAAGGCAAGGTAGAGGAGAAAGCAATGGATAAGAAGTAGTGATTATGGTCAAGAAAGTGGTGAATAAGCCAGTGGTGACAACAAAGCCCGAGCCAATGAAGGTGATAGTTCCAGGAGCAAGTATAAAACTTGTGGTAACTGTGAAAGGGGCACTAATAGAGACTGTCATTATCAAACCAGTTACTCAAATGCCCGTTGTGAATGATAAAGCTGTGCCATGGAATTACACCAAAGTGACCATCATGTATCAAGGGAAGGATATTAAAGATGAAATCTATGAGACCCATGGGTTGACGAGGTCGGGGAGGTGCTTTCCTCCCGAAGAATAAAGAAAAGAAAAACTCACCAAAGAGAATTCGACTACTGTAAAGAGAGCTATTACTGAGGAGGAGGCCGAGGAATTTTTTAAGAAATGAAACCGTAGGACTATTCAATAGTAGAACAATTGAGAAAGACACCAGGGCAAATATCTCTGTTGTCCTGATGATTCACTCTGATGAACATCGTAGAGCATTAATGAAATCCTGAATGAGGCTCATGTGCCCGAGAAGATTACGACGAGTCATCTTGAAAAGATCGGAAATAAAATCTTTGAGGTGAACATGGTGACATTCTCAGATGACGAGCTGCCAATAGACGGAACGGAGCATAACATGACTTTGTATCTTACTGTGAAATGTGAAGATTCGGTAGTGACCTGCGTGTTGATTGATAATGGGTCGGGTGCCAACATATGCCCTTTGTCTACTTTGGTAAAGATCAATATTGATAATGAAAGAATCTACAAGAACAACAATTGTGTGCGTGGGTTCGACGGGGGTGGAAAGAATACCGTTGGAGATATTGTGCTGGAACTTACCATCGGGCCGATAGAGTTTACAATGGAATTTCGAGTCTTGGATGTTGCTGTATCATATAATATTCTGCTGGGTCGACCATGGATCCATGTTTCTAAGTCTATTCCATCTTCACTTCATCAGATGGTAAAGTTCGAGTGGGATCGTTAAGAAATTGTGGTACATGGTGAAGATAATTCCTGCAACACTATCACTCCTTTTGAAGATGTTGAGGATGATAAAGGTCCATGGGTGTACCAAGTGAATGATACAGTGTCAGCCGCTAAGTTTCCTGAGGGTGAGCATGTCCCTCTGCCAAAGGTGGCTACCACATCAGTTATGGTTGCCACATAAATGCTAAAAATGGATTTCTCCCCGGAAAAGGATTGGGAGTTGCACTGGATGGTATCACACAACTAGTATCTCTCCCCGGAAATATTGATACTTTTGGGTTGGGCTTTAAGCCAACCATTGCTGATATAAAGAAAGCCCGCAAACTGAAGAAGAAATGGTGGACCCTTCCCAAAACTATCCCTCGCCTCTCCCGTTCACTCGTCAGGTCTGGTACAAAAGGGCGCTCGGCGGCATTGATGCCTAACTTAGTAGAGATAAGGCCCGACAAGGAGCTAATTGAAATATTTGAAAAGCTGTTTGAAGAGGTGGATATGGTAGAAGAGGATGAAGGCACAAGTAGAATCAACGTCCAGTTTGTCGGATCTCGGGCCAAGTTGAATAATTGGGAAGCTACTCCTTTTCCAATTCGGAAGGAGTTGTGGTAGTTAGCTTTTGTTTTGCTTTTAAATCTGTTTTATTTGAAGGTTGTAATACAGAGTTCTATGTTCAGTCCCATCGGATGAATCAAACCTTGTTATCTTTTCAAATTTCAATGAAATGCAATTTCTTTCTCTCTTCATTCATGATAGCTGCGAGCACGTGATTTTTGCCCTAAGCAAATAAATTCCAATATAAATATACAAATAAATACAAAAATAGTTTTTGGTGTGCAATTGTGTGTTTTAATTGAAATATTTGTGGGTTTGTTTTTAAAATAAGTTTGAAATTAAAACTACAAAAAAGAATCAATTAGAAAATGTCACAAAAAAATATGAAAAAGTTAGAAAAATCAACAAAAATACAAAAACATCGGAAAAACAAAAGAAAAATGGCAAAAATATCATAAAATGCGAGAAAAATCAGGAAAAAAGTAGGAAAATAAAAGAAATATAACAATTGAAAATAAATACAAAAGAGAAAAATGAAATACAAAAGAAAATACCACAAAATAATTAAAATACAAGACAAAATACAAATATATAATACAATTTGGGCTGTGCAATGAAATATATACACAATTGAACAAGCCCAAGTGTAATAGGCCCAAAAGACCAGCTGGTCTGCCTAAGCCACTGGCCAAACGACGATGTACATGGATATTTTAATCTCAACCGTTGATGACACTAATCCAACGGATCAGATAAGGTGACGTAATTAAAGAGTAAACGATGCCGTATTTGAAACTAATCCTGGTCGTCCAAAAGAATGATCAGACAGAGGATAGTGAATCTCGTTAAGAACTAAACGACACAGTATAACGAAGTAATCCTGGCCGTCCAAGCTTAAGCATCTAACGGATGTAAAACGACCTCTCATTTAACTGAACGACGTCATTTTAAAGGGAGAAATCCGGGCCATTGATCTCAGCAGATCCAAAGGCCAGGATCACATGAGATACGTGGAGTATAAATGACAATCTCTCGTTCAATACAATACATACACACATATTATAGACCATTGAAAACCCTAGCCGCCTCAGACCTATACCCTTCTTCTTCCTTAGTCTCCCATGGACACTGGCCGGACTGGCCTGAAACCACTGTCTTCTCCGGCTCAAATAACCACCAACACCTCACCCCTATCCACCAAACACCACAACCACCATAAAACCCCAGAAAACCAAAATATCCCCTTTCTTCTTGAAAATCCGATCGTCGGAACCCTAGCCGGCGACCTCAAATCTATGAACCGGTCTTCAAGCTTAACACCATAGAACCACCTTGATGAGATCTTTCACCTCATATAGGTGGATGATCTCGAATCTTGCCAGAATCCGTTGAATATAACAAAAAGGCTCGCCGGAACCCTACTCAGGCAAGCACCCAAAAACAAACCCCACCTCAAAACCTTTAAACCAAGCCCCATATCACCCACTTACCCACCAAAACTCCAAAAAGAAGCCCTATCGGAAAAATCCAAAAGCCAGAAGACTAAAGTCTTCAAAAACTTCTGAAGTCTGGAAATAAAGAAAGAAAGAAAAAGAAGAAATAATGAAGAAGGAAAGAAAGAAAAGAAAGAAAGAAAAGAGAAGGGAAAAGAAATCCCTGGAAATAAGCTAAGTTTTACTACCCATTTTTTCTTTTTCTTTGTCTGTCTTCTGAAAATGTTTTCTCTTTGATCTGTTCTTGATGTTCATTGTGAGCCTGTATTTTCTGCATGCTTAAGATCTATCACTGTTTCGTTACACATGCCTAAATCTGTTATAGCATCCTTAGGTTTCCTAATGTGTATTACGAATGAATCATCGTTAAAATAGGCTTGTTTATGTGTTTGTTCATCATGCCTTGTCTAAAGTTAAGCTTTGATTAATTAGGATTCGACCATTATCAAAATTTCTCTCTGAGTTCTAATTGATTGGAAATTGATTTACGATTAAGTCTATGTGTGCAATATAACATGAATTGGCTATATTTGTAATCTGATTCATCTGTGAGAGCATTCTGAATCTTTGATGTTTTGCGATTTTGGTTATAGTTGTAAAGATTTGGGGTTAGTTCTGAAAGTTAAAGTATGTATGGCTATTTCTGAAATGACTAAGTCTGTTTGTTAAAATGGCTATCTCTGATATGAATTGGTTATGCTGTTAAGTGGTTAGTTTTGAAAATTTATCTCTGATTAGTTGACTTGTGTTAATAATGGGTTACATGTTAAATAAGGCTTTAAGTCTGTTAAAAGTGGTCTAAATTTGAAAGGGATTTGGGGTCTAAATCTGGGTAAGTCTTAAAACAGTTATAAAAATTAGCTATTAGTTAAATAAGCCTTAACCCTAGTCTGCCAAGACCTTAGTAGGTCGGGTAAATAAGGAAAAACAGTAAAAGTATGATAGGAAACAATAAATGGCATTATTGAGGATTTAATAAAGCCTATAGTGTTAGAAATGACTTTAGTGCCTAGTATTCCTGTGATTAACTACAAAATAAAGGGTAAATTGGGCATAATGAAAAGGGAGTCTTGTAATAAAACTTAGCAAGTGAGGGTAACCTAGTAAAATACCCCTAATGGAACATCAAAGAATTGCCTAGAACCTTCTAGCAAGGGCCGGAAGGCATCTCGACACACTTTTAGGGAACTAGTCTGTAAATAATTGAAAAAATAAGGGGAGGGGATTAGAAATAACTTATTTGAATTTCCCCCCAATTCCACCCCAAAATTAGTCTATAAATAGGCATCTAGTAAGCTTGAAAAACGGGTTCTAAGTTTTACATTCTGAAAAGGGGTTCCAGGTCCAAACTTTCGAATTAGAAAAAGGGTTATGTATTTTTACAAAGAGATCAGCTCTGAAATTTAGAAATTTGGTTCTATATACTATGATTCTTAGTTGATTGCTTTGAATATTAGTCTGAGAGTTCCTGCTGGAGTATATTATTCTTCAATTCTTCTGGATTCTGCTTGAGCTCTTCGATTCTACTTGTTGATTTTCTGGACTGTTATATTTTGGATTCTATTTGTTGCTCTATTTGCTGCTCTGTTGCTGCTATATTGTTGACTATTCTTCATCCTCAAGCCTAGACTCATAGACTGTTTTCTGAATAAGGTACATGCTAATTTCCTAAAGTTGTAATCACACATGGTTTGTAGGAATGAAATCATATGAGCTTTTGAATGATTTTACCTCTGTTTTTCCTTTCATTTTGTAATTAATATCTTTTAGAATTATTGTAATTCATTAGGATTGTTTGTAATAATTAATACCTATATGAAGTCGAGATAAAAATAGAAGTAGCTAGTATAGTGGTAATAAGTAATTAGAAATAACTATCACTTAATCTAAGTCCAAAATAGGGTAATACTGAAATTAACTAACCTATGAAACTAGTATAAGCTAGTAATTAACTATTTCTGTTAGTTAAATCCTGGATAAGGATCAATTGGTTCATAAAAGGGGAATAAGTGGGTCGTTTAACAATGATTTACTTATGATATAATTCAGAATTCTGTAGTTGATAATAATTCAAGTATGTTAGTAAATATTTCTGGACTGTGTTCCTTTAGTTAACATTAAGCAACAACTAAATTTACCACTAGCATATTTGGAATATTATTGTAAGTACTAGATTCCCGTTATTAAAGTGTTTAACTAGTGATTAGAGTTCATAATTAGTATTGATTGACATGTATTCCGGAACTTTATGAAATAACATGAATTTTATTTATCTATTCGTTTTTGAAGAATGTTTATTTAGATTTTGTATTGAAATTACATTTCTGTTTTACAATTCATTTGTTTACTCTGGGCCTGATTATGAATACAGGCCCAGATTCGACTAAAATCACCATTGGATCTTTGTGTGAAGATATTAGTATATCTTGGGCTCCAAAAGCCCATTCACGCATAATGGACTGTTAACACAGTCCAGAAGTCCAGGCCTAGTAGTAAGTAATTGGCCTGGACATAATAATAAAGAATTCAGAAAAATACGAAACTATATTCTAATTAGGAGAAAAAACCAGAAATAGCAAATGTATTATACGATAAGTTTGGACTTATAAAAATAAGGGATGAGCCTTGTATAAAATGAAAAGACACACGCGGCCCCCATATGGATTTTAATATAAATGTTAGACTCGGGAAGACCGTTTAGAGAATTTCACGGTCTTTCCTAAAGATAATAAGCCGAAGACGTTGTAGGCACGACTAAAATGTACATTCTTAAATACGAGTGCACATTTATGTGACTCAAATCTCAAAATCCCGGCTAAGCTAAAACGCACTAAAGTCACAGGAGTACTGGTTGCAGTGTGTCTCGAAATACATTTTCGCGACGTCGCAACTCGTTAAACTAACAAAACGTGACATTCACATTTATAAAAGCATATAAAGAAATCAAACAAGTCGAATACGACAGTTGAGTGATCGTGCTAAAACCACAGAATTCGGGAGTGCCTAACACCTTCTCCCGGGTTAACAGAATTCCTTATCCGGATTTCTAGTTTCGCGGTCTGTTAAAATAGAGTCATATTTCCTCAGATTCGGGATTAAACTGGTGACTTGGGACACCATTATCTTCCCAAGTGGCAACTCTGAAATCTAAATAAATCCCGTTACGAGTGTCCTTAAAGTGGAAAAACTCATTCCCTGTTGTTATTATTATATCCTATCTCTGGGTGTATTAGTAAGTAACGAGGTATACTTTATCTTCAGAAAAGTAGTAAAAAAGGGAGGTGTGATAGCTCTAGCGACTCTGCTGGGGATAAGCAACCCAGAACATCGGTTCAGGGTGTATGAATTCGAGCTCGATTAAATTGTCGTTGTTGATATTATTTGATTTCATTATATGCTTTGATCAATGTGCTACATGTTTACCATTTTGATATTACGTGAACTGTATATGAAAATTGTGCCGAAAACCCTTCTCATCTTACCTCCGGGGATGTGCTTACTGGTTGAGACTCCCCTTTATGTTAGTGCCAATACCTTAATAAGAAATAGAGGCCGGATAAGTTACAAAGCCGGACGACCCCACAGGTCCCCAGTACGTAGCCCCCTCCTCGATCTGAGTTGTCCACTCGGGTACACAGTCTAGTACCATGAAAACATCAGGATATTGAGCCTAGATTTAGGACGATTATTTGCATCATATCTGACTTAGGGTACTCAACACAGGGGTTGGGTCCGTCTAACACAGGTGACTCGGGAATCAAAAGACCGAGCATATTATATGTTGCATTTATTTGTCCTGGATTATTATGCGGACCGGCTAAATTCCTGAAAACAAAAAGAGAGAAAATTTTAGAATAGAAAAATATCAAAATATTTACGAAACGTTGTCGAAAATTTGAAAAGAAAGTTTGAAAAATAGGTAGAACAATTTTGTTGAAATAATTGGTCACAAAACAATCTGACCGAACTACGCAGGTTTGATTCTCACCTCTAGGTGAGATACGTAGGCAACCCTTGACGGGTCCAAGCACCCCTTTTAAAAAAATGACCAAAAAATGCTGAATTTTTAGTTCTCAATAAATCGAAGTGATGCTGTTTTTGAAAATAGCCTAATGTTCCGAAAGGACGCCGGAAGGCTGTTTTTGCAAAAATGGCCGCTTTGAAGTAATTTCTTTTCCTTTTTAAATAATAGCCTTGAAGTTTTCAAATGAAATATGGAAAGGTTAATTCTTTCAAAATAATGAAAAATTATCTTTGAAAAATATTTTCCTTTTTGAATAAAATCGCCTTTAATAAATGTGCAGGATGAGCACAATACAAAATGAACCATTTGCACTAATGAACAAAGTCCCTTTGGAGTTGCGGTTATGGTGGAATGATCTAGGCCAAGAGGGACAGGTTTGGGTCAACAGATATATGAAAGATCTTACTAGGTTGATGGACATAATACCTCAGGGTGATATTATTCGGGCTCTCGTTGCTTGTTGGGATCCTGCACATAATGTGCTCCACTTCTCAGATTTTGAGCTCACTCCGACATTAGAAGAAATTGCTTATTACAGCGGGAAAGGCGAGGTTCCCCTAAAGGACAAGTATCCGGTGGCTACAAGGGCTATTACAGTGCATAGATTCCTCGACTCCCTAAAGATCACCAGAAATGTTCACAATGAATACTTGGCTCAAGGGTTCTGTACTATGAGTTTTATATACCGTAGATATGGTTATATTGGGGGATTTAATGACCTAACAAACAAATTCTACAGCAAAGCGAATCAGGTTAAGTGGGAGGAACATAGGCACTTCGTCTTTATGGTGGCCTTTTTGGGATTGATCATATTCCCGAGGAAAGATGGAGATATAGACATTAGAGTCGCCGGAATTGCCAGTACTCTCCTTGTGCAAGACAATAGCACACTGGCACTCATGATAGTGCCTGATATCTTCCGTGTCCTCACATCCTGTAAAGCAGGACATGACTTCTTCGAGGGATGCAATTTACTTCTCCAGATGTGGATGATAGGGCATTTGTTCCGCCACCCTCAGTTCTTAAGCTACGGATCGTCTGAAAAGACGTGTATTGAAGAGTTTTATGTGAGAACAAAAGAAGTTAAGTTTCCAGAAGGATCAAAAGGTTGGATCACATACTTGCGATCATTGACTGCTAGCCAGATTGATTGGGCATACGGATGGTTGCCCCTCAACGAGGTTATATACATGCCAGCAGAAGGGTCACATTTTATGATAATGGGTCTTAAAGCATCCAGCCTTATGCGCCATACCGAGTATTAAGGCAACTCAGAAGATATCAGGTCATACCAAAGGATGGGGACCTCAGCCTGCAAGCCATAGAAAATAGTCCTGACGGGCAATTCTCGGAAGTAAAGATTCAACAAATCTGGAATGAATGCCAATGCCTGAGAACAGACACTTGTGTGGGAAACCGAACTCGAGGAGAAGTATCGCCAGGGTATGGCGCATGGTATCGCCCGGATATTGAGCATGAAAGACCAATGAAGAGGCCTCACATTCAAGAGTTGGCCGAGCAGTCTAAGGAACAAAAAGATTGGATGGCCAAAGAAAATGACTATTGAGCCAGAATCATCTTGTTGGAGAAACAATTCCAAGACCTCAAATTTGAAAGTAGCTTACAAGCGACATCCGATGAGGGTTAAAAGAAACAGCTGAGGAAAGAAAATGAAATCTTGAAGGCTCAAATTGCAAAGATGAAAACAACAGCCGAAACCCCAGTTCGACTTGCCCGAGATGAGAAGATAATTGAATATCTTCGGCATAAAGTGAACCACTATAGCTTTGATCTAGATAAAGCTGAGAAGGAATTAGTCGAGGTTCGGAAACAACTGGCCAAGAATGTTGAAGAAAGAGTTCGAATGGATCAATAGTTAAAAGATGAACATAATGTTGAGGTAGCCCGATTGAGAAAGAAGATCATTACAGCCAAGGTCAAAAGTAGCAAACAAACCAAAGAGTTTGAGGTAGAGAGAACATTACTACATGGCTATGGCTCGGTTAGAATTGGAGCTACAACATCTACAAAAGAAGAATCATCAAACCTTAGATGCTCGTGCCGAACAGATTGGTAGGTTGCTTCAAGAAAAAGGGGTCATTAGGGAAAGAATTGTCCACATTGCTCAGTACATCACAAAGATATGCCAATTGTGCGAAGATATGTCTCAGTCAACATTCACATCAGCAATAATATTCTTTGTAAAGCAAGTAATGACTAACCTGGACAAACTCCAAAGTGGATTAGCATATAGGCCCGCGGCAAGACCGAACGATGTCTCGCGGGCAGTAGGAGCTTTAATGTATTCATAGGGCATGCATCCTTGTATTTGTATTTCTTTCTGCATTTGTAGTACAACATCATTTGTAACTGATGTTTGAATATTAATGAAAATTCAAAAGAAATTGCCATCATTTTTCTCTTTTATATGCAAATTGCTTGGGCGATAGGCAAACGTATAGGAACGGAAAAAAAACAAAAAAAAAAGAAGGAAAAGAAAAGAAGAAAAATAAATAAACAAAAATCAATGAATTGACGAAAAACAAAAGTGGAAAAGAAAGTTGGCGGTTCAAAGAAGAATAATGCCGGGATGATGCATAATGACAAGGCAAAAGTTGTGGTTTTAGAACTTGTGATGTTTATCCCTTATGAGCTAACTATTAACAAGTTTTGCTGTTGATGAGTATCAGACCTAGAGTTAGCAACTGTCATTCTGGCATATCATAACTACAACACACGTTCTAAAGTCATGACCAAAGCGGTAACTCAGGAAATCGAGCCTACTATTATGGATCTGGTACAAGAGGAAGAGGTTATGGACGTAACTAGTTTGAAAGAATAGATGTACAAATTGAAACACCAGATGTTAGAGATGTACCAGGCTTGGTCGAGGGGTCAACCCTTGCCTTCCTACTCAGCCAACCCCGCATACATTCCTCCTCCGAACCCAAACCCTGAACCACCCACTATGAACTCATCCTTCACCTATCCAACTTACCCGCATTACTATGCTACAACATCACAAGCACCACCACTCTTGTCTAAAGAAGCTCCACCACCACCACCTTAGGTCGCTCCAGTATATGTGGCACCGCCACCAGCTACTCTACACAAATCTTCTAGCGAACCTGTGTTCCATGTTCAGGATACCCATTACTACCCGCTAGAACCCACTTTCAGGCAACATGATTCTTACACCCCACTCATAGATATGACAGAGGAGGAGAAACCTATTAGAAATCTTGAATAGGAAGAGATGGCCCGTAAAATGAAAAGTCTTGAGCAGTTATTTCGAAACATGCAGGGGCTGGAAGGCCAAGTGAGTGTTGCATACAAAGACTTATGTTTGTTTCCTGAGGTACAACTACCTACCGGGTTTAAGTTGCCCAAGTTTGATATGTATAATGGTCACAGAGATCCAGTGGCCCATCTGAGGGGTTACTGTAGTAAAATGCACGGAGCAGGAGGAAGGGATGAGTTACTCATGGCTTATTCCAGTCAAAGCCTAAATGGCTCGGCATTGGAATGGTATACTCGACAAGATCATACCCGATGGTTCATTTGGGATGACTTAGCTCAATCATGTGCAAATCATTTTCAATACAATCTGGAAATTATCCCTGACAAGTTATCATTGACTAAGATGGAGAAGAAACCCGGAGAAAGCTTTCGGGAATATGGATTGAGGTGGAGGGAACATGCTACACGTGTAGACCCACCAATGAAAGAAGGAGAAATGGTGGATTGCTTCTTACAGGCTTTGGAGCCAACATACTATGGCCACTTGATGTCTGCAAATTGGAAAAACCTTTAACGAGGTAGTAAAGATGGGAAGCTTTGTGAAAAAAGGGTTAAAGACAAATAAGATTATGAGCTACTCAGCCATCAAGGCTACAAACCAAGCAATACAAACTAGAAATGGAGGGTCGATTGGCAATAAGAAAAAGGAAGAAACGGCGGTCATTGAAGGTAGATCTTGGTCCCGGGGCCCCAACCCATATCATCATCAGCCTCGCCCCTACCAACCATATCCACCAGCACCATATAATCCACCTCCACCATATTATCCTCCAACCAGTCCACAGTTTTCTATCCAACATGCTCAACAATACCCACCGCCTCCACATTCATGGCGTACCCCAGCTCTACAAAATGTCTACCATGCACAATATGCCTATCCGCCTTAAAAAACCTACAGAAATCCAAACCGACCTAACTTCCATCCAGACCCAGAAGTAAAAGGTGATAGGGCTCAAAGGAAGAGAACATTCACTCCTTTAGGGGAATTATATACCTGTCTTTTTCACCGCTTGAGAGAACTAGGGATGTTGAGCCTTATTGAACCAAAATTTCCCAACCCTCCACCTAGAAATCTAGACAAATAAGTTCGTTGTGAGTACTATTCCGGGGCATCGGGACATGATACAGAGAAGTGTTGGCATTTAAAGTCCGCAATACAGGAACTTATTGATACCAGGATAATTGAGGTGCAAGCTCCGAAAACTCCCAATATAATGCATAATCCTTTTCCAGCACATCATGAGACATATATGATAGAGCTAGAACAGGGAGAGAGTTGTAGAAAACCTTCTCAGACAGTAATGACAATTAAAGCAAATAATAAGGTGGATGGGGAAGTTCAAAGAGAGAAGGTGTCAATTGATTTACCAGCAAAATATCCATCAATGATTGAGCCCGTGAAAGTAATAGTACTTGGAGTGAAGCCGTTGTTAATTGTGAAGAGAGCTTATGTAGAGCCGGTGGTTATCAAACCAGTTGTGCAGATGGCAGTTGTGAATGCCAGGGCTATACTATGGAATTATGATAAGGTGATAGTGATGTATAAAGGGAAAGAAGTTAAAGAAGAAATTTGTGAAACTCATAGTTTAACTCGCTCGGGGCGATACTTTGCCCCAGAAGAACTGAGAAAGACAAAAGTGGTGAAAGAAAACCCAGCTCATGTGAAGAAGGCAGTCACTGAGGAGGAAGCTGAAAAATTCTTGAAGAAGATGAAAGCTCAAGACTATTTTATAGTTGAGAAATTGAGAAAGACGCCCGCACAGATATCGTTGTTATCATTGCTAATTCATTTTGATGAACATAGAAATGCGTTGATGAAGATTCTAAATGAAGCCCATATACCCGAGAAGATTTCAGTATGTCATTTGGAGAAAATCACAAACAAGATCTTTGAGACAAATAAGATAACATTTTGATGGAGGAGGAAAGAACACCGTGGGAGATATCAAACTAGAGCTTATTATCGGACCGGTGGATTTCACTATGGAGTTTCAAGTGCTGGATGTCGCTGTATCATACAACCTTTTGTTGGGACGTCCATGGATCCTCGCTGCGAAAGAAGTACCATCATTTTTGCGTCAAATGGTAAAATTTGAATGGGAACAGCAAGAGATAATAGTGCACGGGGAAGACGATGTTTGCAATGCTATTACACCATTTGAGTAAGCTGAAGGAGATAAAGGTCCATTGGTGTACCAAGTAATGGACACTGTGGTCATGAACAAAATATTTGAGGGAGAAAACATGCCAGTACCCACGGTGGCCCATGCAGCAGTTATGGTCGACAAGGAGGTGATAAAGAACGGGTTTTCTCCAGGAAAGGGTTTAGGAGTGACCTTGCAAGGTATAACTCAGCCGATCCACCTTCCTGGTCGTACTGATACTTTTGGTTTGGGTTTCAAGCCAACCATTGCTCATATTCAGAGAGCTAAGAAATTGAAGAAGAAAGGGTGGTCCCTCCCAAAACTATCCAACTCCTTTGTCAAGCCTGGTACACAGAGACGTCTGGCGACTATTATGCCAAACCGTGCTGAGATAAAATCGGATGAAGAGCTTCTAACAAGATTTGAGAGGCTATTTGAAGATGTGAATGTGTTGGAGATGGGTGAAGGAACAAGCAAAATGGATGTTCAATTCGTGGGACCCTACAATATGCTAAATAACTATGAGGCTACTCCTCTTCCGATCAGGAGGGAGTTGAGGTAGTTAGCTTTTAATATTTCATTTCCCAAATTGTCTTGTTTTAAAATTGTAATCCCATATCTTGTCAAATCAAATGTATCCAACTCTTGTTACCTTTTGAAAATTCAATGAAATGCAATTTATTTTCTTCCTCCATTTTGCCTTATTTTATTTTTCTTCTTTTGTACAATTCAATATTTGCTCATTCCAATGATATGAAGGATTCCCGGTCCAGTCTTGATAATCGAATAGTGATACAGGAAATTGAAAATGAACATGAAGTGGAATATGAGGATAAGGAAGTACTGGAGGAAATTAGTAAAGATTTGAGTCATTTTGAGGAAAAACCCAAACCAAACTTAAATGAGACAGAGTCTATTACTTTGGGAAGTGAGGAGAATGTCCGAGAAAAAAAGATTAGTGTGCATTTAGAGACTTCCCTCAGAGAAGATTTAATCAGGTTGTTACATGAGTACAAGGACATATTTGCTTGGTCTTATGATGACATGCCTGGGCTCAGTACTGATTTGGTGGTGCATAAATTGCCCACTTATCCAGAATGCCGACCGGTAAAATAGAAGTTAAGGAAATTTAAAACGGACATCAGTGTGAAAATAAAAGAAGAAGTTAACAAGTAATTCGAGGCGAAGGTCATATGGGTCACCAAATATCCCACCTGGTTAGCTAATGTTGTGCCTGTTCCAAAAAAGGATGGAAAAACCAGGGTGTGCGTTGATTATCAGGACCTCAATAAAGCTAGTCCAAAGGATGATTTTCCATTGCCAAATATCCATATATTGATTGACAATTCCGCCAAGCATGAAATTGGTTCTTTTGTGGATTGTTATGCGGATTATCATCAGATCCTGATGGACGAAGAAGATGCAGAAAAAATGGCATTTATCACGCCTTGGGGAATATATTGCTACAGGGTGATGCTGTTTGGGTTAAAGAATGTCGGGGCTACATACATGAGGACAATGACCACTATGTTTCATGACATGATACACCGAGAGATTGAAGTATATGTGGAAGATGTCATTATCAACTCTAAAAAGCAATGTGACCATGTCAAGCATTTAAGAAAATTCTTCTGGAGGCTCCGAAGATATAATCTCAAGCTTAATCCAGCAAAGTGTGCTTTCGGGGTGCCGTCAGGAAAGTTATTGGGATTCATAGTAAGCCGGCGTGGTATTGAATTAGATTCGTCAAAGATAAAATCAATCCAGAATTTGCCTCCGCCGAGGAACAAGAAAGAAGTGATGAGTTTATTGAACATGTTGAATTATATCAACAGATTTATTGCTCAGTTAACGTCGACTTGTAAGCCCATTTTCAAATTGTTGAAGAAAGATGCTGCGGTGAAGTCGACTGATGAATGCCAAGAAGCATTTGACAAAATCAAAGAATATCTGGCCAATCCTCCTGTATTGGTTTCTCCAGAAGCAGGAAGACCTCTGCTCCTTTATCTGACTATATTGGATAATTCTTTTGGCTGTGTACTGGGGCAGCATGACGAAACAGGGAAGAAAGAGCAAGCAATATATTATCTTAGTAAGAAGTTTACATCTTACGAGGTAAAATACACTCAATTGGAGAGAACATGTTGTGCTTTAACATGGGTTGCGCAGAAGTTGAAACATTACTTGTCGGCTTATACTACTTATTTGATATCTCGGTTAGATCCACTGCAGTTTATATTCCAGAAGCCTATGCCCACAAGAAGGCTTGCTAAATGGCAAATTCTACTTACAGATTTTGACATCATTTATGTAACTCGTACGGCAATGAAGGCACAAGCAGTTGCTGACCATTTGGTAGAAAATCCGGTCTATGATGAGTATGAACCATTAAAGACATATTTTCCTGATGAGGAGACAATGAATATTGAATAAGTAGAGCAAGACGATAAGCCAGGCTGGAGAATGTACTTTGATGGGGCTGTCAACAGTAAGGGAGTTGGAATTGGAGCAGTACTCATTTCAAAAACGGGTCAGCATTATCCTGTTACCCCTCAACTTCGATTTTTCTGTACTAATAATATGGCCGAATATGAAGCATGCATATTGGGATTGAGAATGGTAATAGACATGGGTGTTCTAGAGATTTTGGTCATGGGTGACTCGGATCTCTTGATACATCAGATTCAAGGAGAATGGGAGACAAGGGATTTGAAACTGATACCTTATCGGCAATGTCTGCATGAATTGTCCCAGAGATTTCAATCTAAAGAGTTCAAGCACATCCGAAGAATGCACAACGAAGTAGCAGATGCTCTAGCCATATTATCATACATGTTGCACCATCCAGATAAAGCTTACATTGATCCACTACAGATACAAGTTCGTGATCAAAATGCGTATTGTTTCGCTGTGGAAGAAGAACTTGATGGTGAGCCGTGGTATCATGATATCAGAGAGTATTTGCGGATAAAAGTGTACCCAGAGCAGGCCACATAGGACCAGAAAAGGGCTATAAGGTGATTAGCAAATGGACTTTTCCTCAGTGGAGGAGTTGTATACAAAAGAACACCATATTTGGGTCTATTGAGATGTATAGATGCACAGCAAGCTGACACAATTATGGCTGAAGTACATGCAGGAGCTTCCGGACCTCATATGAGCGGATATCTTTTGACTAAGAAAATACTGAGAGCAGGATATTATTGGCTCACCATGGAGCATGATTGCATTATATATGTGCGGAAATGCCACCAATGTCAGATACACGGAGATTTGATTCACTCCCCGCCCTATGAGTTGCATACAATATCAGCACCGTAGACATTCGTCGCTTGGGGCATGGATGTCATCGGACCAATAGAGCCCGCAACATCTAATGGGCACACATTTATCTTGGTAGCAATTGATTATTTCACTAAATGGGTGGAGGCGAAGACATTTAAGGCAGTGACAAAGAAGGCGGTAGTGGATTTCGTGCACACAAATATCATTTGTCGCTTTGGAATTCCTAAGGTGATTATCACAGACAATGGAGGAAATCTGAACAGTCATCTCATGGCAGAAGCATGTCAAAAGTTCAAAATCCTGCACCGTAACTCTACTCCTTATAGGCCTAAAGCGAATGGAGCAGTGGAGGCTATGAATAAGAATATTAAGAAGATTCTCGGGAAGATGGTAGAAGAGTCAAGACAATGGCATGAAAAATTACCATTTGCTCTCATGGGTTATCGTACAACTGTACGTACTTCAATTGGTGCAACAACTTACTCATTGGTGTACGAAACAGAGGCAGTTATACCTGCAGAAATTGAAATACCTTCACTTTGGATCATAGCTGAGGCTGAAATTGATGATGATGAATGGGTAAAAACTCGGCTAGAACAATTGAGCTTGATTGATGAGAAAAGGCTAGCGGCAGTTTCCCACGGATAGTTATATCAGTGGAGGATGGCCAGAGCATACAACAAGAAAGTACGTCCCCAGAAATTTGAAGTTGGACAGTTGGTACTAAGACCTATTTTGCCTCACTGGGCCGAAGCAAAATGAAAGTTTGCACCTAATTGGCAAGGACCGTTCATGGTGTCCCGGTTATTGTCCAACAGAGCTTTATATTTAACAGATGTTGAAGGAAAATGTGTAGAGACTGCTATCAACTCAGATGCAGTCAAGAGATATTATGTATGATTCCTTTTTCATATGTACAATTGTATTTGTCATAATTTTGAAGTTAAAATGATGAAGGCATTTTATTCTCTATCCAAACACTTTATCCATTGATACCCCTGTTGAGACTTATTGCATTATTCTTTCATATCCATATCTCGGAATCAATTATGGACAAGAAAATGAAAAAGAAAAGATAAAAAAAGAGAATGAAGAAAAATGAAAAATGAAAGAAAAATGATGATGAAAAAAAAAATATATATATACAAACAATCGGGAAAAAGTCAAAAGATGATTATACCTTAGGGTGTGAACTACGTTTGACTTGATCCTGAAAGGGTACGTAGGCAGCCTCAGTGAGGTTCAGTCACGACAAAAATAAAATCCAAGATTCCCCAAATATTGAAACTGGGGCAGAAGTTATGTTTATGATTCCGAGAGTTGTAAATATTTTTGAACCTTCATACAAATTTTGAGCCTTTATACCTTTCTTTCTAAAACCCATCCAAACGACGCATTACAGTCCAAAGAAAAACCTTCTGATTAATTTCAAGAAAATGATGATATAATAAGAATAAAGAGAAACATGGCATGGACAATACCCGAAGGTTTGGAAACAAAATAAAGAAAAATAAAAATGAGAGAGTCTTATTGGTGAAAACTCTAACGGGCACCATAAGGCGAATGTGAAATGAGAGAAAATAAAAAATGAGAGAGTTTTATTGGTGAAAACCCTAACGGGCACCATATGGAGAATGTGAGGTGAGAGAAAAATAAATGAGAGAGCCTTATTGGTGAAAACCCTAACGGGCACCATAAGGCGAAAGTGAGGAATATTTTGATAAAAGAGGAAAAATAGCAAAAAATAAGAAAGGTTTGGGTTGAAAGAAAAGATGGAATCAAGACAGCAATGATTCGAGTGGACAGACTGGGTCGGTATTTTAATACATGGCATGGTCAAAAGAATCAGCCGTCATACCCACATAAGTTTTGTCTTTACTTCAAAATACCCTTACCCCTTCAAATTCATATTTCTGCATTTCATTGATCAAAAACTAGTTGCTCGTTGAAAGCTAACTACCGGCTTCTCATGATAAAAGGCGTAATAACACTGGGTCAAAGGAAAAGAGAAAATAAAAAAAGGGGGATGGCAATCAAGGCCGAGGGAAAATGAAAAGAAAAGAAACAAAAAAGAGAAAAGCAAAAGAGGATTACAAGAAAAAGTTGAAGAAAATCTGGCAATGAGTTGCAAAGAAATAGAAAGAGGCGGACGATGGAAGCAGGGCCAGCAAGAATGCCAGTTGCTAACCATCATTTTATAACTAATAAGATTGTTCACTGATTTAGACAGGGACAAAAGATTCAAATTCTAATTAATCACTTTAAAGTGAATGTGACCAATGTGGGAGGAAAACATCAAAAAAGAAAAACAACAATAAAACGGGGAATCCACAGAGGAGGACTCACTCAGTTATCAGGAAACCTACACGAACAGCAAGGGAGGTATTGTCTTTTCAAAATTCTCACCCCAGTTATCAAACTGAGGGAATATTTTTCTGCATTTTCATTTCATGCATCAGGCGTCCACCTAGGTAATGAGGGAATATTTTTCTGCATTTTCATTTCATGCATCAGGCGTCCAACTGGATAATGAGGGAATATTTTTCTACATTTTCATTTCATGCATCTGGCGCCCACCTGGGTAATTAGGGAATATTTTTCAGCATTTTCATTACATGCATCAGGCGCCCACCTGGATAATGAGGGAATATTTTTCTACATTTTCACTTCATGCATCAGGCGCCCACCTGGATAGTGAGGGAATATTTTTCTGCATTTTCATTTCATGCATCAGGCGCCCACCTGGATAATGAGGGAATATTTTTCTGCATTTTCATTTCATGCATTAGGCGCCCACCTAGATAATGAGGGAATATTTTTCTGCATTTTCATTTCATGCATCAGGCGCTCACCTGTATAACCAGGGAATACTTTTCAGTATTTTTTAATTTCTGTTCAGGCGCCCACCTGGATAACGAGGGAATACTTTTTAGCATTTTTATTTCTTTTCAGGCACCCACATGTATAACAAGGGAATACTTTTCTGCATTTTAATTTCTATTCAGGCGCCCACCTGTATAACGAGGGAATACTTTTCAGCACTTTAATTTTTGTTCAGGCGCCCACCTGTATAACGAGGGAATATTTTTCTGCATTTTAATTTTCTGTTCAGGCGCCCACCTGTATAATGATGGAATACTTTTCAGCATTTTTAATTTCTGTTCAGGCGCCCACCTGTATAACGAGGGAATACTTTCTAGCATTTTAATTTTTTGTTCAGGCGCCCACCTGTATAACGAGGGAATACTTTTCAACATTTTAATTTACTGTTCAGGATCCCACTTGTATAACGAGGGAATACTTTCAGCATTTTTAATTTCTGTTCAGGCGCCCACCTCTATAACAAGGGAATACTTTCCAGCATTTTAATTTCTGTTCAGACGCCCACCTGTATAACAAGGGAATACTTTTCAGCGTTTTAATTTTTGTTCAGGCGCCCACCTGCATAACAAGGGAATACTTTCCAGCATTTCAATTGTTTTTCTAATATGAGTAACATCATAACACATGGAAAGCCTCACACTGGTGCAGAGGAAAAAGTTTTCTTTGTTTTTGGTTTTGTTTTTAACAGGTATCGACTTGGAAGGAAGAAGCACATTTTGAAGTCACACAAAGGAATGGAATCAGTATATCAGAAACAAGATATAATAAAAAATCCACCAAAAAAAGAAGAAGGATGTAAATAAAGAGCAACATGTGATATGGAAAAGCAAGACAATGCAAGAAGACAAGACATAGATAAGATTTTATTGTACCTCATACGATCATAGCTTAGAATAGCTTCTTCGTTTTTATTTTTATCTCGGTGTAATAAGGAGTTAGTCAGTGATTGTAGCAACAACAGCAGCAACAGCAGCAACAACAAGTCTTGGCAGTTTCAAACTGCCAGACCTTCCCGATCTATACTGATATGATTTCTGTTTAGCCCAGGATATGTAGGCAACCTCTGAAGCAAGGTGCGGTCAAAGGTTTTTCAAAAAAATGCTTCTTACGGAATATGTCAGTGGGAAAAAATCTCTCATTACTGCTCACTTATCTTTGCACTGAAACTCTTCGTGTTCCCGAGAAAAGAGGGGCAGCTGTGAGCACGTGATTTTTGCCCTACGCAAATAAATTCCAATATAAATATACAAATAAATAAAAAAATAGTTTTTGGTGTGCAGTTGTGTGTTTTAATTGAAATATTTGTGTGTTTGTTTTGAAAATAAGTTTGAAATTAAAACTACAAAAAGAATCAATTAGAAAATGTCACAAAAAAAATATGAAAAAGTTAGAAAAATCAACAAAAATACAAAAACACCGAAAAAACAAAAGAATAATGGCAAAAGTATCATAAAATACCAGAAACATCAGGAAACAATAGGAAAATAAAAGAAATATAACAATTGAAAATAAATACAAAAGAGAAAAATTAAATACAAAATAAATACCACAAAATAATTAAAATACAAGACAAAATACAATAATATAATACAATTTGGGCTGTGCAATGAAATATATACACAATTTAACAAGCCCAAGTTTAATAAGGCGAAGACGTTGTAGGCACGACTAAAATATACATTCTTAAATACGAGTGCACATTTATGTGACTCAAATCTCAAAATCCCGGCGAAGCTGAAACGCACTAAAGTCATAGGCTGGTTGCGGTGTGACTCGAAATGCATTTTCGCGACGTCGCAATTCGTTAAAATAACAAAAATGGGACATTCACATTTATAAAAGCATATAGAGAAATCAAATAAGTCAAATACGACAGTTGAGCGACCGTGCTAAAACCACGGAATTTAGGAGTGCCTAACACCTTCTCTCGGGTTAACAGAATTCCTTATCCGGATTTCTAGTTTTGCGGACTGTTAAAATAGAGTCATATTTCCTCGGATTCGGGATTAAACCGGTGACTTGGGACACCATTATCTTCCCAAGTGGCGACTAAATCTAAATAAATCCCGTTCCGATTGTCCTTAAAGTAGAAAAACTCCTTCCCTATTGTTACTATTATATCCTATCTCGGGGTGTATTAGTAAGTAACTGGGTATACTTTATCTTCGGACAAGTAGTAAAAAGGGATGTGTGACAATAGCCTTGTTTTATTTTTCTTTCTTTTTCTTGTACACTCCATTTTATGCTGATTTCGACGATATGTCATGTATGAGGAATTCCCGGCCAAGTCTTGATAATCAAATAGTAATACAAGAAATTGAATGTGATAACGAAGTAGAGTATGATGATGAAGAAGCTTTGGAATAAATTAGTAAAGAGTTGAGTCAGTATGAGGAAATACCCAAACCAAACTTGAATGAGACAGAAGCTATTAATATGAGGGATCAGGAAAATGTTCGAGAAACAAAAATAAGTGTTCATTTGGAGGCCTCACTCAGGGAAGAATTGATAAAGTTGTTATATGAATATAAAGATATATTTGCATGGTCATACGACGATATGCCGGGACTAAGTACTGATCTCGTGGTCAATAAATTGCCCACTTATTTAGAATGCCCGCCTGTCAAATAGAAGTTGAGAAAATTCAAGACACACGTCAGTGTAAAAATCAAAGAGGAAGTAAATAAGCAGTTTGAGGCGAACGTTATACGAGTTACCAAATATCCTACATGGTTAGCCAATGTTGTGCCTGTGGCAAAGAAAGATGGAAAGACCAGGGTGTGTGTTGACTATCGGGATCTTAACAAGGCAAGTCCAAAAAACAATTTTCCACTACCGAACATCCACATACTGATTGACAGTTGTTCCAAACATGAGATTGGTTCTTTTGTGGATTGTTATGCGGGCTACCACTAGATTCTGATGGATGAGGAAGATGCTGAAAAGACGGCATTCATCTTACCTTGGGGGACATACTGTTACAAGGTGATGCCATTTGGACTGAAAAATGCAGGAGCAACATACATGAGGGCAATGACTATCATGTTTCATGATATGATACATCGGGAGATTGAATTCTATGTGGATGATGTAATTATCAAGTCCAGAAAGCAATGTGATCATGTTAAAGACTTGAGGAAGTTTTTCCAGAGGCTCCGCAGGTACAATCTCAAACTCAATCCAGCAAAACGTGCTTTTGGAGTTCCATCGGGGAAGTTGTAGGGGTTTGTGGTGAGTCGACGTGGTATTGAACTGGACCTATCCAAAATCAAAGCCATCCAAGAGTTGCCTCTGCCAAAGAGCAAGAAAGATGTGATGAGTTTGCTTGGCAAGTAGAATTACATCAGCATGTTCATTGCTCAGCTTACATCAACTTGTGAGCCTATCTTTAAATTGCCGAAGAAAGATGCCGTAGTTAAATGGACAGATGAATGTCAAGATGCATTTGATAAAATCAAGGAATACCTGGCCAATCCACCTGTATTGGTTCCGCCAGAACCGGCAAGACCTCTGATCCTTTATTTGACGGTGTTGGATAATTCTTTCGGCTGTGTATTAGGGCAACATGATGTTACAAGGAAGAAAGAGCAGGCAATTTATTACCTCAGCAAGAAATTCACATCGTACAAGGTAAAATACACTCAATTGGAAATGACGTGTTGTGCTTTGATGTGGGTGGCATAGAAGTTGAAGCATTATTTGTCAGCTTATACCACTTATCTCATTTCCCAGCTGGATCTGTTGAAATATATATTTTAGAAGCCCATGCATACAGGGAGGCTCGCTAAAAGGCAAATCCTGCTCAAAGAGTTTGATATCGTTTATGTAACCCGCACTCCGATAAAAGCACAAGCAGTGCCTGATCACCTAGCAGAAAATCCGGTTGATGATGATTATGAACCGTTGAAAACATATTTTCTTGTGCATTGATCAGATGGAACAAGGTGAAAAGCCTAGCTAGAAGTTATTCTTTGATGGGGCTGCTAACAATATAGGAGTCGGAATAGGAGCAGTACTAATTCTAGAGACATGACAACATTATCCTGTCACGGCTCAGCTCTGTTTATTTTGAACCAACAATATGGCTAAATATGAAGCATGTTTTTTGGGGTTGAGAATGGCTATAGATATGGGTGTTCAAGAGATTTTGGTCATGGGTGACTCAGATCTTTTGGTACATCAAATTTAAGGAGAATGGGAAACTCGGGATTTAAAACTCATACCATATCGGCAGTGTCTGCATGAACTATGTTAGCAGTTTCAGTCCATAGAATTCAAGCACATCTCGAGAATACATAATGAAGTTGTTGGTGCTTTGGCCACTCTAGCATTGATGCTACACCATCCAAACAAGGCTTATGTGGACCCATTGCCAATACAGGTTCGAGATCAACATGCTTATTGCAATACAGTAGAAGAGGAACTTGATGGTGAGCCGTGGTTCCATGATATTAAAGAATTCCTCCGAATGGGAGTGTATCCGGCACAGGCCACTGGGATCAAAAGAGAGCTATCAGACAATTAGCAAGTGGATTTTTCTTTAGCGGAGGGGTTTTGTACAAAAGAACTCCGGATCTCTGTTTGTTGAGGTGTATGGATGCAAAGCAGGCTACAATAATTATGGTCGAGGTACATGCAGGAATCTGTGGACCACATATGAGTGGGTATGTGCTAGCAAAGAAAATTCTCAAAGCAGGATATTACTAGCTTACTATGGAACGGGACTGTATCAGCTTTGTGCGAAAATGTCATCAATGCCACGTACATGGAGATCTAATCCATTCTCCACCATCTGAGTTGCATACAATGTCGGCAACATCGCCCTTCGTTACTTGGGGTATGGATGTCATTGGGCCGATTGAGCCAGCAACATCTAATGGGCACATGTTTATTCTGGTCGACATTGATTATTTTACTAAATGGGTTGAGAAAAAAACATTCAAGTCGGTAACCAAGAAAGCAAAGGTGGATTTTGTACATGCAAACATTATATGCCGGTTTGGAATCCCGAAGGTAATTATTACAGATAATGGTGCCAATCTTAACAGTCATTTGATGGCGGAGACATGTCAAAAGTTTAAAATTCCACACCGCAATTCCACACCATATCGTCCTAAGGCGAATGGAGCAGTTGAAGCAGCCAATAAGAATATTAGGAAAATTCTTCAGAAAATGGTGGAAGGATCGAGGCAGTGGCATGAGAAGTTACCATTTTCTTTGTTGGGATATCGCTCTACCGTTCGTACTTTAGTAGGTGCAACTCCTTATTTATTGGTTTACCGCACGGAGGCAGTGATACCTGCAAAAGTTGAAATACATTCCCTTTGAATCATTGCGGATGCAGAAATTGATGATGATGAATGGGTCAAAGCCCGGTTAGAACAATTGAACTTGATCGATGAGAAGAGACTGGCAGCAGTATGCCATGGGCAATTGTATCAATAGAGAATGGCCAGAGCTTATAATAAGAAAGTGCGTCCACAAAAATTTGAAGTCGGACAATTGGTATTGAGGTGTATTTTACCTCATTGGGCAGAAGCAAAAGGAAAGTTCGCTCTTAACTGGCAGGGGCCATTTGTTGTATCACAAGTGTTGTCCAACAGAGCATTATATCTAACAGATGTGGAAGGAAAATGTGAAGAAAAGTCTATCAACTCAGATGCAGTCAAAAGATATTATGTGTGATTTCTTTATCTTTATGTATCTGATTGTATTTGTCATATTTTTAAAATGAAATGATGAAGGCATTTTGTTCCGCTATCTAAACACTTTATCCATTGCTATCCCTTTGATCCTTATTACATTCTTCTTTCATATCTCTCTTTCAGAATAAACAACAAAGTTAAAGATTGAATGTAGAAGTCAAGTGAAGAAAAGAAAAGAAAAGAAAAGAATGAAGAAGAAAAAAAAATAGAAGAAAAAAAAAGAAGAAGAAAAGAAAAGAAAAGAAAAGAAAAAGAAGGAAAAAGAAAAGAAAGAAAAGAAAATAATATAAAATAAAAGAAAGGAAAATAAAAGAAAGAAAATGCAAAGAAGAAGAGTGGGAGGAAGGAAAATCGCAACAATGAAGTGATTTTTTGATTCGAACTACGTTTGACTTGATCCCGAAAGGGTACGTAGGCAGCCTCACTGAGGTTCAGTCATAACAGAAGGAAAATTCATGAATTCCCGAAAAATGAAACTGGGTCAGAAGTTATGTTTGTTATGGCAATATGATTCTGAAAGTCGTAAAATTTTAACGCACATTGGAATATTTTGAGCCTTTATACCATTCTTTCTAAACCCATCCAAAAGCCACATTACAGTCCAAAGAAAGGCCTTCTGATCAATTTTAAGAAATGGCAATACAAGCAGGTAAGGTGAATCATATTATGGACAACACTCTGGTACCAGAAAATGAAAGACTGAAAATGAGAAAGTCTTATTGGTAAAAACCCTCACAAGCACCGTAAGGCGATGTGAGATGAGATATATAAAAATAAGAAAGTCTTATTGGTGAAAACCCTCACGGGCACTGTAAGGCGATGCAATTTAAGAGATATAAAAATAAGAGAGTCTTATTGGTGAAAACCCTCACGGGCACCGTAAGACGAAAATGAAAGAAGTTTGTGGTGGAAAAGTGGCAAAATAAGCAAGGTTTGGGTTTCGGTGAAGATCGGGTCGAGAAATACGAAGTGGTAAATGAGGCAATTGACAGTTGTTGGTTGGATAGACTAGGTTGGTTAATCCAAAATGTATGGCACGATCAAAGGAATCAGCCCTCCCACTCAGATAAGTTCTATCCTCTTTCTCTTTTTAGAGCCCTTCTATCCTAAAAAACATTGAGGTCACTGCATTTCATTTTTTTTTTCTTGAAATTTGTCTATAATTCAATTGTAGTCAAAGCTAACTACCAGCTTCCCAATGGCACAATGAAATCGAGATTCATTTAAGGACACTTGAAACAAGAAGGACCAATGGTAGTCAAATATTTGGAGAAAGAAGCAAAAGTTCACAAGAAAGGGAAAGAAACACCAAGTCAATAACATGATGAAAACAGTCGGGTCATCAAGATCAGAAAGTTTGAACGTTTGCTGGGAAATCACAGGAAGACACAACAAGTTCAGAGAAGCAAGTTGAAGCAAATTCAGAAGTGGGAGCATGGACAACAAGAATGCCAACAACTAACTACCATTTTATACTAACAAATTGTTCTTTGATTAGAACAGGAACAAAAGATTCAAATTCTTACTAATCATTTTAAGGTGAATGTGACCAATGTGGATAACAAGGGAACACAGAAAGTTTTAAGCAATCAGGCCCCCACCTGGAGAACAAAGGAGAACAGTTCAATTGTTAAGGGAAAGTAGCAATACTCAAAGGAATCTATTTCAAGCTTCAGCAGTTAGGCACCCACCTGTAAACAAGGGAAGTATAATTTTAGCTGTCAATTTGTACATGTGATAATACGCTGTACCCAGTTATCAAACTGGGGCAGAAAGTTTTTTCGTTGTTTGTATGTTTGTTGCAAGCAGGTACCCACCTAAAGAACAAGGGAATACATTTCAAATTCAGTAAGCAGGCGCCCACCTGAAGAACAAGGGAATACATTGCAAATTCAGTAAGCAGGCGCCCATCTGAAGAACAAGGGAATACATTTCAATTTTAGCAAGTATGCACCCACCTGAAGAATAAGGGAATACATTCCAAATTCAGCAAACAAGCGCCCACCTAAAGAACAAGGGAATACGTTTTCAAGCAATAGTAAGCAGGAGTCCACTTGAAGAATGGAAACAGTCAAAGTTATGCAAGATACAAGTTCAACACAAGAACAAGCTGGAAGATATAGATATGATTTTTGTGAATCATAGAGCATAGCTTAGGCTAGCTTATTTTATTTTACCACGGTGTGATAAGGAGGTCAGTAAGCAGTAACAACAACAACAGTAATGAGATCACAGCTCCTGGTAGTCCCAGCTACCAAACGCTCCTGAACTACACTGACCAGATTCTTGTTCAGCCCAGGATATGTATGCAATCTCTGAAGTAGGGTGCGGTCAAACTTTTCAAAATGCTTCGCACAGAATATGCGAACGGGCGAAAATCCCTCATTACCGCTCACTTGTCTTTTCACGAAAACTCTTCGTGTTTCTGGATAAAGAGGGGGAGCTATGACCACGTGATTTTTACCCTAAACAAATTATTCCAAAAGTTTCAAATTAAATAATTTTGCAATTTTTAGGAATTTTGTTGCATTTTTATGTTAATAGGTCACACAATAAATCGTATTAAAAAATACAAAAATATGCATATGCATTAGGATTTTTAATTTTTACATTTTTAGTATTAATGCATTTTAGAAACAAATTAAAGAAAAATAAAAACAAAACAACATCTTATTGTTTTAATTGGAAATTACTACAAAATAGTTATTAAATAATTTTTAGACTTTAATTAGTATAATAGTTAGTTTAATTTTATAAAATTAAGAAAATACAAAATATATATATTACATTTACAATAATTTTGGAGCACAAAACACCTTAAAATCTGGCCCAAATCAACCCAATCCCACGCCCAACCCATACATATCGCCCGACCCAGCCCATTTTTCCGTTGATATCATCGAGTCTCATCAGATAATAAAGATACGAGAATACTGTGTCTCTATCATCCCTCCATGGAAGC
The DNA here is from genome assembly GCA_032618575.1 of Nicotiana noctiflora. Classification (NCBI taxonomy): domain Eukaryota; kingdom Viridiplantae; phylum Streptophyta; class Magnoliopsida; order Solanales; family Solanaceae; genus Nicotiana; species Nicotiana noctiflora. The sequence goes on from JASVEL010007258.1 coordinate 280,770, forward strand.
CAAAGCCAAGGCTATTTCAGGGGTGAGATTCGGAAGAGATTAGATTTTTTTCAAAGAGGATTTGGAGAGAAAAATTCGGAGATTGCGAGTGAAACACAGGGAGAAATTTCAGATTCAAATTCTAGGGCTCTCAAGTTCTTCCGATTTTATTTTCCATTTTTTGTCGATTGTTTGTTCTTCATCCATCTTTCGCCATGGAACTCGATTGAGCAGAGTTAATTTCCAAGCTCGTCGCTGTTGTTGCTTGTTTTCTCTTCAACGATTCTAGCCGAAAGTTCCAATTGAAGATTTATTAGGTGCGATTTGAATCCCTGCTGCAATTATTGAGTTTCTATCAATCAGAACCTGTCCTCATTCAGGTTCAATTTCGGATTCCTCTCATTTTGTTTGGATGTAATAAATATGTTAGTAGAGTCGAGTTTTTTTCATAGATTTCTGAGTGCTGCTAATTGTGTATAAATTCTGTTCGATATTGATAACGTCTTTGTTTGGCTTCATGTGTTTTTATTAGCTGTGAGGATCATTTAGTAGTGGTTTGGTGTACTGTCTACAAACCTCTCTCTCTCTCTCTCTGTATATATATATATATATATATATATATATATATATATATATATATATATATATATATATATATATATCCGTATCCTCTTTTGATCCGAATTTTGTTAAAAATCAGTTAGATTGAGAAATACTTGAATTCATTATTGCTCGAAGCATCGATTTACGACTGTTACTGTTCTGTGTCAATTTAGGTATTGAGGCTAGCTCAATTTGATCCCAGGCTCATTACTGTATTCCCTGTCCAGTTTTTGTTTTAGTTAAATTCAATTTCCTTTTGTTGCTGGTATTCTGTTACATTTTTGTGCTTAGATGGCTGTGACTTTCAAATTTCTTTTGTTGGATATGTTGGATCACAATCTGATTTGTTTGGTGATCGTTAAAATAGTTTCGGATTTCACCGAGTCTCATATGGATATGCAGTGTGTTCCATTAGTTGCCTTGTTCGAATCTGAACTGGTTCTTTGCTTGTGTATGTCCTGTCCTAATTCACTCGTCTGAAGATTCATAAATTCCTTTTTGGTTTGAATTGGTGATGGCAGTACGTTTATGGTCACTTTGGTTTATTGTCTAAAAATGTTTGCCTTTACTGTTTGGTGTCAAACTTTTCAACTTCGTTGGAAGTTAATCTCCATATTTCCAGAGCTGTAGGCCTGTTAAGTCCTTCGAAGGCTCCTGTTTATTTGGTCGATTTTAGTGTAAAAAATCTTATAAATCTCGGCATCGCTGTTTGATCGCTATTAATTCATTAATATCACTGATTCTTGCTTCAACTACCAGTGTAATCGAATTCGCTTAGCGTTGAGGTGATAATGTTGCTTGAATATCATATTTCATCATTGCTGGCACATCCAGTTGTTTAGCCAACCTAGTCTCCTGTCTATTGGTTGCTGTAGGATCCAAAACAAGTTTCTTTACTCCAGTCCAATACCTTAAATCATTAGTTGAGTTCGTTTATTATAGAAGCATGGAAGTTTTACTTAGTTGAGTCATGACTAGTTTTATTTGGGTTACAAGTTGCAATGTGCTCATTAAAGTATAAAGAGACTTTCTGGTATAAAATTGGATTGGATTCTCCGTTTCTTTTCTTCAAAATTAACATCATTGCTAAGTGCTTAAAGTTTAGCATAGAGTTCTCTGTTCTTCTTCAATATTTCATCTTCTGTTGCATCACTATTTGCCCAATTGCTCGTCACCTCTGTGTTTGGGCTGGTTAGCCCAACTAATTCAAGTTATTTCTTAAGTTGTTCTATAATTCCTGGTTGTCTTTTAGATACTCTTAATGGTTCTGCTCTCCTGTTATGTGTTAAGGTTCATTTAAATTAATTCAAAGTGTTGAATTCCTTCTTACTTATCTTCATGTTTTGTTATTCATACTAATCTAGAAATGGATGAAATTTTTATTTCCTTTGTATTAGTCTGGCTACTGTAGCAGTGTTAACTTCGTGCGGTTTACTGTTACAAAGATAGCACCTTAGTATTTGTGAAATTTGATTGTATTCGATTGTTATAGCTGAATGCAAATCTCTATCTCAAGGAAACTGAGGCCCGTCATTCACATAATTGAATCTCATAATTCATGTCCTCATAAGTTAAAATGCCATGATATAAAATTGGGTTTCGAATTAGGCAACGGGTTCAAGCTAAAAGAGTCTTACCTTTTGTTTGAATTCGGATTTGAATTCGAGACACGAATTTATATATTTGGAATATAGGGGATTAATTCACGGATATAAATGTGACGACCCAAAGGGTCATCACTTGTTTTATTAATCATTCCGAGCTTTTGAGGTCTTGAAAACCTCATTTATATTTGCCTCGATTTGCGTGCACAGTCCGGGCACAAAGCTGGAAAATATTTATGTTGAAATATGTGAAAAAGTGGAAGAATTTTGATATTAATATTGATATGGTTGACTTTGGTCAACATTTTTGGTAAACGGACCCGGATCCGTGATTTGACTGTCTCGGAAAATCCGTAGAAAAATATGGAACTTGGGCATATGTCCGGAATTGAAATCCGAGGTCTAGAACCCCGGTAAAAGAATTTTTCTGTTAAATTGTTTTCTGAAAATGTTTAAGGAAAATGAAACTGAATTTTGATTAAAAAGTACCGGTATCGGGCTCGTATTTTGGTTCCGACGCCCGGTACAGGTCATATATATTGGTTAAGCGCTTCCTGTAAAGTTTGGTTGAAAACGGACGTCGTTTGACGTGTTTCGGCCTTAAATTGGAAAGTGTGGAAATTAAGAAATTTGAAAGAATTCTTGAGTTTTAAGGCTCAATCCATTGGTTTTGATGTTATTTTAGCGATTTGATCGCGCGAGCAAGTTCGTATGATGTTTTTGAGTTAGTGTGCATATTTGGTTCGGAGCCGAGGAGCTCGGGTAAAGATTTGATAGGCCGTTGGATTAAATTCTGAGTTTTTGCACTGCTGGTTTTTCACCCAGCTGTTGTCTTCGCAATTGCGAAGTATTTCTCGCAATTGCGAAGGGGACAGTGTAAGGCAAGGCTCGCAAATGCGAACCTTGATCGCAAATGCGAAGCCCCATTGACCCAGCCTTGTTCGCAAATGCGAACAATTGTTCGCATTTGCGAAAGTCCCCAGAACCTGCATATGTTCGCAAATGCGAACAAATGTTCGCAAATGCGAACATTCCCCATACTGCCTTAGTTCGCAAATGCGAACCATTGTTCGCAAATGCGAACACTGCCTTATACGGCATGTGTTCGCAAATGCGAACATTAGTTCGCAAATGCGATCACCCCTTTGTCTGCCAGTGATCGCAAATGCGAACAAATGTTCGCAAATGCGAACTTCCCGACCTTAGCTTATTTTTCAAACTCCAGAAATTGGTCGGGGTTCGCAATTGCGAACCCATGTTCGCAAATGCGAACACAGAGACCTGTAAAACACGAATTTCAGCCATTTCTTCACTTTTTACAAAACAAAAACACCCATTTGCGATTCTTCACGGATTTCTTCTTCATCAAAACGATTGTAAGTCACTTTTTACTTAATTCTTTCAATTCCTAACATCATTAAACATGTTTTTCATAAGAAATCAAAGATTTTCATGGTAGAATTCTTGTTTTTATTAGAAAATAGGGTTTTTCATAAATTGGGGAATTGGACCTCGAATTGAGGTCCGATTTTGAAACAAATCATATACATGAATTCGTGGGGGGATGGGTAACCAGATTTTGGTCCTAACCCCGAGTTCCGACCATGTGGGCCCGGGGTTGAAATTCACTATTTCGGGCAGAATGTTGTAAAAGATGTATTTGGTCTTTAGAATTAGTTTGTTGAGTAGTATTGATGATATTAAATCAATTATGTATAGATACGATTGGATTGGAGCCAAAGTTGAAAGAAAAAGACATTTCCACGGATTGAATTGTTCATAAACACTCGAGGTAAGTGTTTGTTCTATCCTAGCTTGAGGGAATAGGATTATGTGTTATGTGTTATGTGATCGAGTGCGGTGTATGGGCTGTGGTGACGAGCATCTATACACCGGCGTCTAGTATGACCGTGAGTCGTTGGAAAAATGATTTTTTTGAGATATATTACAGATGAATTGTTATTGTTCTCCCTGGTCGAGACTTGTTGTGAAGATGATTATTGATTGCCCTTGTTGGGACAGTTTATGAATTACTGCTTCTTTCTTTGCCCTTAATTGTGATTGTTATTTGGGTGAGGAAGAGTGATAATGCACGAAGGGTGATGCCGTGCCATGTTTAATTATTTATGCACGAAGGTTAATGCCGTGCCATGTTTATTTATTTATGCACGAAGGATCATGCCGTGCCCTATTATTGAACCATGTACGAAGGATCATGCCGTACTATGGATGTGAGAATGAGAGTAAAAGCACGAAGGGTGATGCCGTGTACTTTATTTGATTATTTGGTGAGGATGAGAGTAAAAGCACGAAGGGTGATGCCGTGTACTTTATTTGATTATTTGGTGAGGATGAGAGTAAAAGCACGAAGGGTGATGCCGTGTACTTTATTTGATTATTTGGTGAGGATGAGAGTAAAAGCACGAAGGGTGATGCCGTGCAACTACTTGCTATTCCTTGACTTGATATTACTTGTGTTTACATTATACTTTGTTTTTCCTTGTGAATTTATTAACTGTTGTTAATTGTTGAATTCTTGGAGATATTCCTTATTGTGTTATTACCTGGTTATTTCTTGTTACTCTGTGGTATATATATATATATATTGAATTGCACAGGTTTATGTGGGTGTCTGGTCCTAGGCTTGTCACTACTTCGCCGGGATAGGCCAGGCACTTACCAGCACATGGGGTCGGTTGTGCTGATACTACACTTCTGTGTGTTTTTGCACAGGTCCAGGTTACGATCAGGAGCAGCAGTAGCAGTAAATCGATTGCGTGGAAGTTGATCATATTTGAGATCGAGGTAGCTTGCAGACGTCCGCAGGCCCGGCGTCTCTCTCTTTATTATGTTATTAAGTGTAGTCTCTTTGTTCCGAGACAAACAGAATTATGTTATATTTCCTTCGGACTTTTATGTGTAGTATTCCATAGTAGTTCGTGAGTTGGTGACTCCACGTCTTGGGTAGAGGATTTCAGTATGATTTTCACTTTATAATTAGTTATTTCTATTTCGATAATGTTATTAAGTATGAGTATAAAAATGACGATATGAGCAGGATAATGTTGAATGAATTGGCTTGCCTAGCTACCACGAGTAGGCGCCATCACGATCCCGATGACGGGGAAAAATCCGGGTCGTGACAAGTTGGTATCAGAGCTCTAGGTTACATAGGTCTCACCACTCACGAACAAGCTTAGTAGAGTTTGAGTGGTAGGTACGAAGATGTCTGTACTTATCCTCCAGAGTCTATTGAGTTAGGAAAAAGTCTCTCATTTGTTCCCTCTTGTCGTGCGATTCGTTCCTCAAATACTGATTGAATTTCTACTCTGTCCTTTCGCAGATAGTGAGGAAACGCGCTTCTTCATCCACTGATCAGCAGCTTGAGCCCCAGGCAGCTCCCGCGAGGGGAAGGGGCTAAGGCCGTATCGGAGGCCGTGGTAGGGTCAGAGCTCAACCCCAGGCAGCGATTCCAGAGGTGGAGCCTCATGTTGAGATTGGTGAGGTGGTTCCGGTTCCAGCAGCTCCCGTGGGCCCAACTCAGGTCCCGGGAGAGGCTTTATTTACCCCGGATCTCCGGGATGCTTTGGTCAGAATAGCGGGATTTATGGACAGCATTGCCAGAGTGGGTTTATTATTAGTTGCACCAGCCGCTTCTCAGGCTGGAGGAGGGGCCCAGACTCCTATTGCTCGTACTCCGGAGCCAGTAGCTCCTCAGCCTCAGGCACCAGTGGTTCAGCCAGCTGTGGCCACTCAGTCAGGTACCACAGCTCATGCCGGTGATGGAGCGGCCATGACTTCTGATTCGTTATGGAGGCTTGATCGGTTCTCCAAGCTATTTACCATTACATTCAGTGGAGCCGCATCGGAGGATCCTCAGGACTTTTTATTCAGTTGCCATGAGATTCTCAAGACTATGGGGATTGTGGAGACAAACGGAGTTGACTTCTGTACCTTCAGACTTGCAGGATCCGCCAAGACTTGGTGGAGAGATTATTGCTCTGACTCGACCAGCAGGGTCCCCAGCTTTATCATGGGACCAGTTTGCGGAACTATTTATGGAGAAGTTTCTCCTTGCTACTCAGAGGGATGTACTTCGGAGGCAGTTTGAGCGCCTCCATCAGGGCACTATGACAGTTACACAGTATGAGACGAGATTTATCGACTTGGCTCGTCATGCGGTGGTGATACTTCCCACGGAGCGGGAGAGGGTCCGCAGATTTATAGATGGGCTTAATCAGCCGATTAGACTCCAGATGGCTATGGGCGTGGGGAGTGACATATCATTTCAGAAGGCAGCCAATGCAGCACGCAGAGTTGAGATGGCTCTCGCTAGAGGAGGCGGTTATTCTTCGGATAAGAGGCCTCGTCATTCGGGTAGGTTTGGTGCTTCTTCCTCTGGTAGCAGAGAATCCTTTGATAGAGGCCAGTCCTCCAGGCCTTTTCATTCCGCCCTTCAGGCTTCACAGGGTGGACCAGGTGATCGCGGTTTTCGGGGGCATTATTCAGACCAGCCTACTATTAATGCTCAGCCTCTTCAGAGTGTTCGTGGAGGCCATTCAGGGCGTCAGGGCCAGCAGCCCTATCAGTCTAAGAGTTGCTACGGTTGTGGTGACCCAGGTCATTTTATCAGGAATTGCCCTCTAGCGGCGGGCAACTCTCGGCAGCGAGGTCCTCGTCCTATGATTCAGGCCCCAGCTGACCCTCAGCCTGCCCAGCCAGCCAGAGGCGGGGGTAGAGATTATAGAGGTGGAGGTCGAGACCGTAGAGGTGGAGACCGTCCAGCCAGAGGTAGAGGTCAGCCAGTTGATGGTCGTCCTAGAGACGCAGCTCAGAGGGGAGGTGCAGATCCCTGATTCTATGCCTTACCAGCCAGGCCAGAGGCAGAGGCATCAGATGCCGTGATTACAGGTACTATTCTTGTGTGTGACAGAGGTGCTTCGGTATTATTTGACCCTGGATCTACATATTCCTATGTGTCTTCCTACTTCGCACCGTATTTGGTTGTGCCCAGCTATGCTCTGGATATTCCAGTTTATGTGGCTACACCAGTGGGTGACTCCATTGTAGTCGATCGGGTGCATCGTTCGTGCGTAGTTATATTTGGGGGTCTTGAGACCCGTGTTGATCTGTTGCTTTTGGATATGGTAGATTTTGATGTCATATTGGGGATGGACTGGTTGTCCCCATATCATGCTATTCTTGATTGCCATGCTAAGACGGTGACCTTAGCCTTGCCAGAATCACCCCGACTAAAGTGGAAAGGTACCTCAAGCGAATGCGTTCGCACTGTTATTTCCTATGTTAAGGCTCGACGTATGGTCGAGAAGGGGTGTCTAGCTTATCTGGCTTATGTTCGTGATTCCAGCGCAGAAGTTCCTTCCATTGAGTTGGTCCCTATTGCACGGGAGTTTTCGGAGGTTTTTCCTTCAGACCTGCCGGGCATGCCACCCGACAGGGATATTGATTTCTGTATTGATCTGGCACTGGGCACTCAACCCATCTCTATTCCACCCTATCGTATGGCCCCGCCGGAGCTAAAAGAGTTGAAGGATCGAGTTGCGGGACCTTCTCGAGAAGTGGCTTTATCGTGCCCGACGTGTCCCCCCGGGGAGCACCGTATTATTTGTAAAGAAGAAGGATGGCTCGATGCGGATGTGTATTGATTACCGACAGTTAAACAAGGTGACTATCAAAAATAAATATCCACCGCCGAGGATTGATGATTTGTTTGACCAGCTCCGGGGAGCGAGGGTATTCTCTAAGATAGACTTGAGGTCAGGCTACCATCAGCTGAAGATCAGGGCGGCTGACATTCCTAAGAGAGCCTTTCGCTCTAGATATGGGCATTATGAGTTCTTGGTCATGTCCTTCGGGTTGACCAATGCCCCAGCAGCATTCATGGAGTTGATGAATCGGGTATTCAGGCCTTACTTAGATCCGTTCGTGATAGTCTTCATAGATGACATCCTGGTGTATTCCCGCAGCCAGGAAGAGCACGAGCAGCACCTCAGAGTGGTTCTTCAGACTCTGAAAGATAACCAGCTATATGCCAAATTTTCTATATGTGAGTTCTGGCTAAGTTCAGTAACATTTCTGGGTCACATTGTATCAGTGGAAGGTATTTAGGTAGACCCAAAGAAGATTGAGGCAGTCCAGAATTGGCCTCGACCAGCTTCAGTGACTGAGATCCGGAGTTTCTCGGGATTAGCAGGTTACTACCGTCGATTTGTAGAGGGGTTTTCTTCTATTGCAGCCCCGATGACCAGGTTGACCCAAAAGGGTGTCCAGTTCCAGTGGTCAGAGGAGTGTGAGGCGAGCTTTCATAAGCTCAAGACAGCCTTGACCACCGCGCCCATGTTGATACTACCTACAGGTGCAGGGCCTTATACAGTTTATTGTGACGCATCTCGTATAGGGCTTGGAGCAGGTATTGATGCAGGATGGTAAGGTTATCGCTTATGCTTCGAGGCAATTAAAGATACATGAGAAGAATTATCCGGTTCATGATCTTGAGTTAGCAGCAGTGGTTCATGCCTTAAAGATCTGGAGGCATTATCTATATGGTGTGACATGTGAGGTGTACACTGATCACAAAAGCCTACAATACTTGTTCAAGCAGAAGGAGTTGAATCTACGATAGCGGAGATGGTTAGAGTTGCTAAAAGACTATGATGTTACTATATTGTATCACCCAGGTAAGGCCAATGTGGTGGCCGATGCATTGAGTAGAAAGTATGCCAGCATGGGTAGTCTTGCATACATTCCGGTCAGTCAGAGACCGTTAGCTCTAGATGTCCAGGCCTTAGCCAACCGGTTCGTGAGATTAGACATTTCTGAGCCTAGCAGGGTGTTAGCCTGCATGGTCACTCGTTCTTCTTTATTAGAGCGTATCCGTGAGCGGCAATTTGATGATCCTCATTTGCGTGAGTTGAGAGATACAGTACAGCGGGGGAGGTGCTACACAGGTAAATCTAGATGATGATGGGGTATTGAAATTGCAGGGTCGAGTTTGTGTGCCCAATGTCAAAGGGATTCGAGAGTTGATCTTAGCGGAGGCCCACAGTTTGCGGTATTCCATTCACCCGGGCGCCGCGAAGATGTATCAGGACTTGCGGCAGCACTATTGGTGGCGCAGAATGAAGAAAGATATCGTTGCGTATCTCGCTCGGTGTCTAAATTGTCAGCAGGTGAAATATGAGCACCAGAGACCTGGTGGTGTATTCCGGAGGATTGAAATTCCCGAGTGGAAATGGGAGCGGATCACTATGGACTTCGTTACTGGACTTCCTTTGACTCGAAGGAAATTTGATGCTATTTGGGTCATTGTTGATAGGCTGACCAAATCAGCATATTTTATTCCAGTATCTGTCTCCTACTCGTCGGAGAGGTTAGCGACGGTTTACATTAGAGAGATTGTTCGTCTGCATGGGGTGCCAGTATCTATTATCTCTGATCGGGGAACGCAGTTTACCTCGCAGTTCTGGAGAGCGGCCCAGCGGGAGTTAGGCAGGTTCAGTTGAGTACAACATTTCATCCTCAGACGGATGGCCAGTCAGAGAGGACTATTCAGATTCTTGAGGACATGCTTCGAGCCCGTGTTATTGATTTCGGAGGCTCGTGGGACCAGTTTCTACCATTAGCAGAGTTCGCCTACAATAACAGTTACCAATCTAGAATCCAGATGGCCTCGTATGAGGCGTTGTATGGTAGGCGATGTCGATCACCAGTTGGATGGTTTGAACCGGGAGAGGCTCGGTTGTTGGGTACAGACTTAGTTCAGGAGGCCTTGGATAAGGTCAAGACTATTCAGGAGAGATTGCGTTCAGCTCAGTCCAGGCAGAAGACTTATGCGGATCGTAAAGTTCGAGATGTGGATTTCATGGTTGGTGAACGAGTATTGCTCCGGTGTCGCCTATGAAGGGCGTGATGAGGTTCGGGAAGAAGGGCAAGCTCAGCCCTAGGTATATTGGTCCATTTGAGATTCTAGACAGAATGGGAGGAGTGGCTTACAGATTAGCTTTGCCGCCTAGCTTATCAGCCGTGCATCCAGGTTTTCATGTATCTATGCTTCGGAGATACCACGGCGATCCCACACATGTGTTAGACTTCAGTACTGTCCAATTGGACAATGATCTATCTTACGAGGAGGAGCCGGTGGCTATTCTAGACCGGCAGGTTCGACAATTGAGGTCGAAGAGTTATCCTTTTGTGCGTGTTCAGTGGAGAGGTCAGCCTCCTGAGGCATCGACCTGGGAGTCCGAGTCTGATATGCGGAGCCGCTACCCTCATTTGTTCCCCAACTCAGGTACTTCTTTCTTTTGTCCGTTCGAGGACGAACGATTGTTTTAGAGGTGGAGATTGTGACGACCCAAAGTGTCATCACTTGTTTTATTAATCATTCCGAGCTTTTGAGGTCTTGAAAACCTCATTTATAGTTGCCTCGATTTGCGTGCACAGTCCGGGCACAAAGCTGG